>JADGJH010000367.1:0-20115 GCA_027596945.1 Physocladia obscura
CAATAACACATTATATAGTAAAACAGTTGAAAAAAAAGAAAAAAAAAACAGAAAAAAAGTAGGTAGAACAAAAAATTAGGAGTAGAAATAGAGTGAACCAATCAATAATTTTGTTTTTGTCAAATATTTGCTCTAATAGCGTCGGCAGCTGCACTTTTTACAGCGGCGACATTAGCAGCCGACAGCATAATTTTCCTTTGTTGCATCAACCGGCTTCTCCCACATTTTCTTCCAGGTCTTTTTTGCACAACCGCCTTGCGGAACGGAAACGACGACGGCCGCGCATAGCCGTGCAATTTCAAGAAAATGCCGCACGCATTACAGATCGGGTTTTCCATTTCGTCCTTGCGCCATACGGGCGTATCGCTGGTAAGGCAGTTGAAGCAATGTTTTTGCGCGCCGCCAGTTACTTTCTTGGTGGTGTACCGTTTGATTGACACTACTAGCGGCATCAGCGGTTGTTGCAGCTGTGGTTGTGGTTGCAGTTCTGGATGTGGCGCTTGCGCCGCCGCCGCCGCAGCCGATGGAGAATAAGAGTCATAAGTAGTGGCGTTGTAAAAGTTGTGGCGTGTTAACGGGCTGTCGTGAAAAGGAGATGGGGGTGGTGTGTTGTCGGTGTTGATATTAGTGTTGGTATAGTTGTTGCTGGCGCAGTAGCTCGAGTTGCTGATGGATCCAGTGTCGTCGACGCTGATATCGTCGCCGAGGGAATCTCCTTCATCATCATACTTGGTGGCGGGGAAAAGAATATCTTCAGCGCAAGATAAGAGGAACTCATAAGGGCTCTGTTGGTCGATGGGTACAGGCGCGCCATTGCTAGCTACAGTCCAATTTGGCATCTGGAACTGGTCAGCGACGACTGGGATGGAGAACAGCATTTAGTGGTTGTTTGAGTTTTTAGGGTGTTATTCTCTTTTTGATTTTTTGTTAAAGTTATAGGGGCAAAAACAGGTTTTCGACCCAGAAACCCTAGAACCCTAACTTTTTTTTTTGTTTGGTTGAAAACCCCCAATTTTTTTTGTTGGCTTTTGCCTTATTTCGTAGAGAATGCAAAGACTTCGGAGTCTATACCGGTCACAGAGCTGCAATTATGATATATCGTGCATGTAAATCATGTATCCGATATTAGAAAGCTCTGTCATGGCCGAAGTAAATTGCCGCTCCATAAATTTTTTTTTCAAATGGATTTTGTAATTTTTCTGGCGGATCAAGGTGGCTCCTTACCAACTAATTTCAAAAAAATTTCCAAAATCAGATTGCAACGACCAGTGCAATTGGAAACATCTTTTTCACCATGCACTTATCTCTATTGAATTCAAAAAACACCACCAGAATATCAAAGTTTTTTTTCATCCTTCTTTTTCATTCCGATTTTTAATTGGAATTTTTTGAAAATAAAGACAAAAAAAAAAAAAATTTTGATTTGGTTTCATGATGAGAAAATACAAAAAAATAAAGGGGAGAAAATTAATTTTTTGGCCGGTCGGCTGGTTTATATCAACTAAATTCTATTTCCGTCGAAATTCCCGACTTAAATTAGAATGGAAAGGAAAAAATGTAGGAAATTCAGTGATTGAAAGGCCATTTTTATTTTGTTATTTCCACCTGGAAAGAACCCTACTTATCACAAAAACACATGTGTACAGGTAAAAGTTTTGGAGGAAAGATACAACTTGGAAGAATACACACGCAAACATACACCACTAATCAAAAACAATTTCGAGCTATATATTTACAACTGCCAGCGCATCACGTTGACGAATTTTGTTAATCAAATTTAAAAAAAAAAGTCCACTTTTCGCAAATTAGGCGTGGTATCAAAATTTTTTTTTTATTTTAGAAAAAAAAAGGTGCTTGTCCTTCTGGTTTGCACGTGAGTGGTGTTTAAATCAAATAAAATTTTGAGAAACTTGTTTTTTTGAATAAGGAAACAGACACACATACATACACTGTCGCACATGCACTATCCGCACACGCAGTTGTTAAATTGTGCGCGTTTTTGTTGTTGGAAAATACATCACTTCATTACCATTACAATATCAATTTTTTTTTTTTTTAATTGAACTTGATTACATGAATACACCAGCAATAATGCTTTTTTCATACAGTCAAATTTCTGAAAAGTAAGTGTTTTTCTTTTTTCTCTTCTTTTTTATTTCTTTCTTTTTCCGTGGAAAAAACCTCAACAGCGCAAATGAAATACAAAACACAAACGCAAATAAATGTGAATACATTTATTATTGCACATCTTCGAGAACACAAGAAAAACAAAGAAATTGGAAAATGCAAGACCAGCTCTCTTTAGATTGTAAGGTAAAACAACGGCAAACAACAACAAAAAAGAAAAGATTAATTGATCATAATGACGGCAATTAAGGAGAAATAGGGAGAAAAAATGAAAAAAGTTTTTTTTCAAGCGGTAGTAACCATGGCCCCAGTAGTGGTTGCCGCCAGCAGACCCTCAGAAGAATCATCATCCTCAACCCCACGGATTTTTCCACCGCGATTACGTCTCCTTACAACCGCCTTCCGAAACGGAAACGAAGCCGGTCGATCAAACCCGCGCTGCTTCCTGAAAAGACCGCACGCGTTGCACACAGGCTGACCCGCGTCGTCTTTGCGCCACACGGACGTTGTTGTCGTGCGACAGTTTGTGCAGCACGTGTTGAATACTTTTGCGGCATTGTCGAGTGACAGGAGCGCGTCGACGAGCTGCGCGCGTGTTGTTGCGGCTGTTTTTGTTGTTGCGTGTTCGTCTGCTGCTGAGTACGAGAAAGACACGCTCGGACTGTGGTTCTTCGATAATGACGACGATGATGATGACGAAAAAATCGTTGATGCTGATTCGGATAACGACCTTGTGGATAATGCTGACAATGCTCTGGTCTGTGGTGGTGGCGACTGCGGGGGCGGCGAAAACGAAAGCCCAGACAATTTTGGTTCAGTGTAATCATGACGGATTAACGCCGTGGGTGGCTGAATACGCTGGCGACGGGGCAATGTAGTAAGTATAGAATCACATGTAACCAGGTATTCGTAAATGTGCGCTTGGTCTGCTGCCACAACGTGGCCGTTCGATGCCCTCCGGAATAAAGACGCGTGAGCGTTGCCAGTTCTCCTTGTGGCGTGAAGTGATGGTTGAGTCCTCGAGTTGCAGACATACGGAGGCAAACTCATTGTCCTTTTTTTGTGACAAAAAAAAAAATTTCAATTATGTGGATTTTTTTTTCTTCTTTCTTCGTTTTTCCATCTCGGCTATTTGTCATTCCCCTAATTTTATCAAGTTTTCTGGGGTTTGGTTCATGGAATCAAAAGTGCGGGGAGCAGCAGGAACCGTAACGGGAGTGCGTATAATTATTTAGTCGTACTTAAAGACAAATGTATTTATCTTGTTCTTATGTTTTGAAGAATAATTCAAAAATTAAAATTTTTTCCCAACTTTCCCTGTCTGCTTTCCAAGAAACAACGAAACAGTCAAAAGAACAATAAAAGTGATATTGCATGAAACTGCAACTATTAACGGCGGCTTTGTTTTTGTTGCAATATTAACAGGCGCAATGGTTTTTATTCACGCTACAATCAAGCCGACCAAACTAATTTATTTCTCGCTTTGTTCGGCATTGAAATAATGGCCGGAAGTTAAGGGGGCTCGAAGAGAAAAGAATAAAAAACATGATTAGCATTTATTTGACCAAGAAAAAGCTTTACCCGTCGCATTTGTGATTGATAGGAAAGTATGGTGACTCAGAAAAAGACGAGGTTTTCATCAGGTCAGAAGATCAAAATAACTCATTTTGGGGTCAAACAAAAAAAAAAAAAATTTTCTCAGCGGGGGTTTCGTGACAAAGGCAAAAAATTCGTTATTTTCCAAAAAAAAAAAGAGGTTTCATTCCCCAAATTACATACATTTTTATTTAAAGATTGGTCATGGTCATGAATAAAATAAAAACAAGGGAGAAAAGAGTCATGAAATTTGGAATAAAATTATAAATGCTATATCTGGTCATCGGCACCATCTCTATTTATGGTATCGCTAGGAGCAACGTCGTTGGCAGCAGCTGCATCCGCAGGATTTAAAAACTTTTTTCGTTCTCTTCGTATCACAACACTGGAATGCATTTCGGCAGGCCGCGGTTTGCCATGAATTCGTTCATATAGTCCGCACGAGTTGCAGACAGTTCGGCCTTCTAGGTTGCGGCGCCACACGGACGTGTGAGTAGTTTTACAGTTTGCACAGCGTATGGGGTTCTGCGATAAGCGTTTCAAGGATTTTGTTGATGAAGATGATGAGGCCACGGACGCTATTGATGAGGCCGAGTTTTGTCGCGATGGTCGACGCGATGTTGGATTTGATGAGGGTTGATGTAGGCTTCCAGATCTCCGTACGAAATTGTCGTTGCCGAGGTTGCTATTGCTGATGATAGCAGACGAGTCATTGTCGTTGTCCGGCTCAGAAGTGAGTCTGATTGCAGGAATAGAGAAAGGCATGGCCAAAGTTGTTGGTGAAGTAGTGGTTGTAGCAACGCCGCTGCTCCCACTGACAGGAAAGAAGTTGAAAGACGGAAAGACGGGCATGATTTCTGCGGATCCAGGAGGCGATGCGCTGTTCTCGGCCGAAAAGCTACTGCGGCGGTGGTGTTGCAATGGGGGAGATAGAGAGAGAGTAGCCAAATTAATTGGCGCGAATGAATGCGGAGAATTCGATAAGCCTGGAGCGGACACCGACATAGACTGTTCGGACATGTCGGCAAGCATCATGTTCATGAAATTGCTGTTGCTGTTAGTCGTCGCATTCGGATTAAAACCGCGGCCGGCGTCGAGAAGAAACTCGAGGATATGCGATTGGTCATCGGCTCCGAAAGAGGCAGCGCCGCCCGCAGACTCGCCAAGTCGAAGGTCAGAACCAAAGGCAGAGGCAGCGCCAAAGCCAAAGCCGGAACCAAGACTGGCGGCGGTGGGAACGGCAGGGGAAACGGCGGGCACAAAGCAGCCAAGCGCAAAGGGCTGCTGGGTGTCGGCCAAGTACTGCTCGATCTTGATGGCAGGCGGCGGGTCGAGATGCGCATAGAGCGACGGGTGCGGGTGCGCGTGCGGGTGCGGGTGCGGCGCGACCAGCAGCGACGCCGCCGTCGACGCCGACGCGTGCTTGGGCCCGACGCCCGTCATGGCCACGTCCGACCGCATGTCGTCGTCGTCGTCCTTCGCGTCGGCGTCGTGCGCGCCGCCGCTGTTCGCCAGCCCGCGATCGGCGAGGGCCGCCGCCGCGTCGTCCAGCGTCAGATCCGATACTGCCGACAGCCCTGCCGACAGCGACGGTTGCGTGCTGTTGAGCGAGCTCATCGATGTCGGCCGCCGTGCTCCCGCGGTGTCACTCGCAACTCCTCCCTTGCCCGGTATACTCAGTGGGCTCAGATACATGCTGCGATTACTCATCTCAAACTGAACAAAGTTTGTGCCTTTGGTTTCAACTGAGATTTTTTTGTTTGGCTTTTTATTCGCTCTTATTCATTTTTTATAACCGTTCTTGTGCCGCTCTTTGCTTGCCCTCTTCCGATGTTAATATTACTACTTGAAAAAATGTTTTTTGCTCCGTAGTTTCTTATCCGTACGCGTGCAATTGGTCTTGGCACTAATGCATGCAGAAGTCTGATGGTGCAATTTCATGAGCCTAAAACCCTAATCAAAAATCTGAAAGGCAAAGCCACCAATGTGCTTTTCATCCGATCTTCTTGCAAACCTCTTTTTTACTTTATTCTTAATCCAAGGTTTTGGCAACAGAAAAATTGTCGCCGTTGTACCTCTTCAATATCGCTATTTTCATTTAATCATGATTTCTTGGCGAAATTTGTTGACAAGGGGCAATAATAGATGAACAAAATAAGGCTTTTTGAGTGCACTAAATTTGTTATAGTACTCTGAAAGGGACGGATTTAAGTCATAAATTTGACGATATATAGATTTAGAGAATTGTTTCTGAAATGATGATCTTGATCTCCTATAATTGTGGTAATTTTAATAAAAAACTTTGAATTTTGAATGATATGCATATCGTGCAACTTGGAACTCTTCTGAAGACTTAAAAATAATATGGATGTTTGGATAAATTTTCAGGGTATGATTCTAATCCTTTTCTCCCGTTTGCAACAGCAATACAGCCGTATTTTAGTTTGGCTACTATTTGCACTATTCTTTCTTTTTCTATATGTTGTTTATTCAGAAATGTTGCAAGGTTACATCAAATCTTCAAATTTTTTGATTCTTGCTCTTGTTTTCACACTCACTGGTTCCATTAGGTTTGCTGTTCGAAGAACTTTTTTTGGGCTGTGTTCAACTATTTGTGTCGGGAAGAAGCCTTTTGATCATCCTAAAGGTGTGTGATTTGCGACTGTAAGTTAAAAAACTAACGGAACTTGTACAGACAGCAGTTCTTTTTCGATCAGGTGAAGAAGTTTATTTGCAGTTAGCTATCTGGAATATTGAGGGATAGCAGAGTATTTGTAAACAATGAAGGATGTAGCCAGAATAAATTTTGGGTTGTGGATTAGTAACTTTCAGAAATAATGTTTAGAACTGAATTTCAATTTTTACAGTATATTTATTTTCATGTAAGTCGAGGAGCAACTTTCGGCTCATGGTTTTGCATGCAACAGCCAAACTATCCCGCAAGGCGCCTTCAACCAACGCACCATTAAGCCGGAAAAAAGCTTATCGATTGAATGCGTGATGCTCAAAAACCCCCCATACACCCGCCCGCACCCTCTTCTCTGTGAAGCCTCTCTAATAAAATTTTGAATTGATTGAGATTGTACTGCGGCAAGTGACAAATCACCTCAACTTTGAATGGCGTGAGTATTGTCCACTCAATGATAGTGAGGAATAGTGTCATGGATTTGAGTGAGAAGAGTAGCCGAAAGTGTTGTGTGTGAACGCTCAGCTGGATTTTTTGTCCTAAAAATAACTTTGTCCGAAAGAGTTGAAGCAGAAAAGAAGGCAACCGCTTCCAGCAACGACGCAAGGACTCAACGTCAGCAATTCGCGACAAGTATCGTGAATATCCACTTGCAATCCTCTCCTAATACGCTCGTGCTTGTTTGAATCGTTTTGCTTATATCTTTCCCGGGTATTCTAATTAATACAACAATCTACTGCAGAATTCCAATGAGTCTCAAGCGTCTTATCAGCGACTCATCATTTGATGGAAGCGAGGCAGACGACAGTGATTCTTCACCAAGCGATTCGATTATTTCTGCCCCAATTAAGCACAACAAGCACATCCGCACACTTGTTGTCGACAGCGACGATTACGATGAACATAGCACACCAGATGTTGATGAAATAATTGATGTATGTTTTGTTTTGGTATTTGTTTATTTAAACAAACAGTCACAGGACCACAGTCCCCAGTTTGAACTGAATGATGTCCCTGCTGTACCAGAAGTTATTCCGGTAAGTTCCGATTCACAATCACGTGTTTTCATTCTGAAAACGTATATAACCTCGTATTAAAACTAAAACTCCCGTTTTTTTCTTTCTGAAAACTAGGGAGGGATGCCTCGCACAGAGCAAAAGGTTTTAGTATAGATTCCAAAATTCACAAGTCTCTTATTTACATTTTTTGGCAGTGTTTTCGTTGTAGGAAGTATCATTCCTCATGGAACGCGAAAAAAAATCGAGTTTATTCGGAATGTTATATTTGCCACGCGTGTACGAATAAGCGCTCGAAAGTGGCATTTGTAACAGCGATGTATTCCCACCATTTTCCCTGATATACCCCCCTCATTCTCCCCATCATTCTCCCCAAAATGAACATCATATTCTCCAATTGCAGCCCTACTGCACTTTCCCACCACTCCTACAACATATCATGTCAAATTTACCCCAAAATGAACGCCGAGATGCCCCCTCATTTAAACACGATCGTGTTCTCTTTCTTTCGACTTTGTTTCAAATTACTAATGTATTTCTTTTTATGTGCACCACCGACTCAACAGAACAATGCGAAAGTAAGTGGTGTCGCATTCACCCCCTTCTTCCCGCCGAGATGCCCCCTCATTTTAACACGACCCTCAGCCGGGTCGTGTTCTCTCTCTTTGGACTTTTGTTTCAATGATTCTAACTGATTTTTATTAGATTCATCAGGCTGTTCGTGATGGTGTCAATTGTCGACGGTGTCACATCAAAGTTTTGAGTTCTGAGGAAAAACAAGATGGGGGGGAGATACTGCCTCGAATGTCTTCAGACCTATGATTGTGTAAGTTTTCTAAACCCGAAATTCCTGCCTATACAAACTCTTTCATAAACAGGAATCTGGCTTTGATGCAAACTATGCTACTCTCATCTCCCAAGTCAACTGTCACTTGACATTGGAGACGGTTTCCTGTGGTAGCACTGTTCCAAATTCTGCAACACCTTGGTCTGGACGGTCCGTCAAGCCTGACTTAGTTTTCAAGGTTCCAGGATTTTCTGGTGTGACTGGTGCGTTGGAGGCGGATGACGACGACGGACATTCTGTGTCAAGAGGGAACAACATCACGAGATATGGGGGTGAATGGAAGTATGACCGCGATTTAAATGCTGAGCTTGCGAAGATGAGATCAGTGGCATTTGCTTTGGGTGGGAAAGTGTTTTACATTCGTTGGTGAGTGTTTACACCATTGAAGACTTCTTGTCAATGACTAATTGTTCCTCAGCAACTCCGATAGAATTTCGGGAAGAATGGGGGATGTTGGTTGTTGAGCGTGGACGCTTGGTGGCAATGAAGGCTCAAGAGATTACGCAGTATATTGATTCCGGTCGGGTGTGGCCTGCGAGACATTTTCGCTCAGGTTTGATTGATATACCAACCAGTCGTTGTCAAACTGGTGTGCAAATTGAAGGCTCAGATGATGTTTTTATCAAGTATTGATTTTCGAACTTAATAAATTGTTCATTGGATATTTTCACCATGCTTTTTTAAAAAAATTGAACACTCTATTTTGAGTGTTATGTTGAAAGGAACTTGAATTGATTGGGGGGGCATCTGAAAAAGGTATTTTTTTTCCAAAAATTTACATTCCGTCGTAAAAAATCTTGCATAGGAAATTAAAACAGAATTATCTCATTTTCATCACTTCAAACTTAAACAGCTGCTTTTTAATCTGTTGGGATGGTTGCGATGTGGTGATATGGTGACAGAAGTAACGGTGTTTAAGTCAAGAGATTTTGTCTAATTTTTTGGAAAAAATTAGACAAAATCAAAAAGTTTCAATTTTGGATTTTTGTAAATTCCAATCTGGCAGATGTGAACTTGTGCATTTGATGGACATCTCACAAGTCATTGTAGAGTTCCCTCATCCATCACAACTTGAGTTCGGATTTTCTGGATATTTTGAGCATAAAAAGTCCGGTAAGCTGTATTTGAATTTCCAAAAATACTTTTTGTCTAATTGTCAGACAAAATCTCACTTGGACAAAAAATCTGGCCAACTGAACTTTTTGTCTAATCGTCAGACAAAAAAAAAACTGAATTAAATTCGAAAACTTATTTTATTTCATAATACTAAACATGTTCTCGTTGGAAAGTGTACGTCCTTTCTACCAAAGTATACAGCTATTTGAGCCAAATAATTTTGCTCTGACTTACAAAGGGCAGTTCATTCCTTGTAAGAGAAAAAGTAGAACTGTTTTAAACTAATTGAAGCTTCCTCGTAATGAAAAGGAGCACAAGATGTTGCAATCACACATTGCCAATCTCATTCGGAACAATAAAGCAACAATTGTTGGAAACTATATCCTAAAGCTGGACAACACATTCATCCAGAAAACTGATAAGACTATAAAGCAACTTCAATTTGGGGAGATGGAAGTTGTTCACAATGTTTTGAAGAGAAAGAGACCAGATTCACCTGAATCATCAAGAAAGGAGCAACAAATGGACATTTTATCAAAGAGAAAGTGCCCAATTGCCCCATTCAATGCTCAAAAAGAAAGACATATTGACTATTCATTGTACTATCTTCCAACTCTCTTATCACAGAGAGTAATTGTGACATATGAATTCAAGTACATGATTCATTATGGAGATTATATTTACAAAAACAGCAAGACTGGAATCATTTGAGATATTCCTGACCATTTGATTGAACAACACCTCGATACTCTGACAAAAGAATATGCTGAGAGACAGCCATATGATTGTGAAATTCTGGAGGTTGATTATACTGCTCAACCAGTTCCACATCAACAAGTAGCTTTATTAGAACAGAGAATGTTTGAGACTGTTTTAAACTACCACCATTTAAAGCTTGAACCAAACTTTACCAATGAAAACATTTGTGTTTATCAACATTTATTAACCACATTCAAAACACATTAAAGGAGTAACTTTTGATGGTTTAAAAGGTATCTTTGAAGAGGGCAAGATTGATACTGGAGTAACAACAAATCAAGTAGTTTGATTCTGTGAAAAGTATGGAATCAGCTTATATGCAATGGATTTAGAGTTTGAAATTTTCTGCCAACACATTCCCAAAGTCAGAAATCACCATGTCCCTTGCCTGATTTACATTGTTGCCAACAATCACATGTATCCTGTATTAGAGGAAGAGCTTAGAAGGAGCATTGTTGCCTCTGAGAGAACAAAGGGTGCCAACAATTCAAGAGTTTTCAAGAGCAAGGAGAAGCAAGTAAATATTTTTGACAGAACAGTTGATACCATATTAAATGCTCCCTACAAAACTCTTAGTCAACTTGAAAACTGTAATGTTGTTTATACGAATTGAGCCGACCTTTCAGGCTTGGTTGTATATTTAGCACAGACTGAATAAACAGTTTACAAGACAAGGCATATAGTTCAAATTGAATATAGGAACAATGCCATTATTGAAGTCAACAAGCACTATCACGAGTCATTATCAGTGTCAAAAGCATTAACGATTCCTTTTAGAAACCAAAACCTCATTAGTCTTGTCTTAGAGGCATTCCAAATATACAAGGGTGATGATGTTATAGAGAGCACATTCAATTGAGTGACTCAATCTGTATTCTTCAATTGCGTCAAGGGAGCAATTGTTGATACATTTTATGAACCATCAGAATCAGCTGATTTAAAGAGTTTCAATATTCAAAAATGCCATACAGCATGTTTGACCATCAAGAATGAAATGTCTTGGTCTGTTTTCAGCATTTTCAATGAAGTCAAACCATACTCTGGCAAACTAAGAACTGGATTCTATTATGTTGAGACAGAGAATACTTTTCTACTGAGAGGAACAAGATGGTATTCAGCACCCATACTACAATATTGTCAAATGATTGGAGTGCCACTCAAGATTGTGTACGAAATTATCCCAAGTAAGACTCTCAAAGCAGATTACTTTCATGATTTTGTAAAGAGGATATATGAAAAGAGCTGTGATAATGCAAAGCTAATGATTAATTGTTTTGTAGGATGTTTGAATAAAAGAACTGATAAAAAGCAGACAGATAGGTTTACAATGAGTTTGAATGATGCAGTTTGATACTTTTTCTCAAACAAAAATACAGTGTATTCATGCATCTCACAGGCCCCAAAGTTGTACCATATTTCAATTAAAAATGACTCTCTTAAGCATTTCAACACAATTCCTATATACTGGCAGGTGATTGATAATGGCAATATTATGTTGCATCAATTAGCAATGAAAATGGGTGGTAGAATTGTCAAGCTAAAGACTGATTGCGTGGTAGTTGAGGATGGCAATAATGTTGAGTGTAAACCAGGAATTGGTAATTATTGGCTCAAAGCATTACCAAAAGAGTACAAAGTATCTGAGCCATTCAAGAGTACATATGCATTTTAGCTTGAGAATAAAGACTGGATTCCAACAGAAAATAGATTAGAGTGTCAGTTCTTAACTGGAATGGCAGGTACGGGGAAATCAACTGAAGTCAGAGAAACCATTAAAGAACTGGAGCCTGGTTTGTTTGTACTCTTGGCAAGTACAAACAAGGCAGCAAGATTGATAAATGGTCAAACAGTCCACCATTTTTTTCATATTGACAACAATGACAAGTGTAACTTGAAGGAAGTGGTAAAGGCAGCCAGCACATTTCAATACATTTTCATTGATGAAGTCAGAATGTTGAGAGCAGTGATTTATGAAATCTTGTATTATGTGAAGCTGCAAACAAAGGTCAAGTTTGTGACTATAAACAGTTGGGAGGTGTAGAGAAAAACAATAGAAAATACAATTACCTCAGTACCATAGCATTAAAAGAACTTGCCAATTATAGTATAACAGAGCTCTTGATTAATCATCGTTCAGACAACTCAGTGACAGTGCTATTTGACATTGTGCACACATTGAATCCAAGTGACTTTGACAATAAGCACTTGTATACTTGAGTAAATCTAGCGTACACTCATAACAAGAGAAAACAAATCAATGAAATCATGATGCAGAGAGATAAACTGAAGAAAAAGAAAAAGATTAGAATAGAAGCAAATAACAATGACCCAAACTCACAAGATGTTCTATTGATGGTTGGCACTCCAGTTATTTTGAATAGAAACTACAAGAAACTCAGACTTGTCAATAGTGCAACATTTGTAGTCAAAAAGATTGAACCACTGTTGTTGCTGAAAGATACAGTAACCAAAAACAAGATTGAGATTACTATAGAACAATTTTGGTTATAGTTCTGAGTCAACTATTGTTTGACAGTCCATCAAGTGCAGGGTGATTCAATAAAAGAGATTTTCACAATCCATGAATGGAGTAGAATGGCAAAGGATATGCGATACACTGCAATTAGTCAGACAACTAAAAAAGAATACATTAATGTGGTTGACAATGGTATGAAACACAAAGTAACAAAGGAGACTGATTTTGACAGGATGAAACAGACGAAGAAGAGAGAGTGAGATTTAAAAGATGAACTCAAACAAAAGAGGATAGAGGCTGTTCAAGTAATAAACTGCATTATTTGAAAGGGCTGTTTTGATGACTTTAGTTTGAAGCATACTTTGGTAAAGAGACAAGAGCTGTTGGAGCATCTTGGTAT
Organism: Physocladia obscura; assembly: GCA_027596945.1. Taxonomy (NCBI): domain Eukaryota; kingdom Fungi; phylum Chytridiomycota; class Chytridiomycetes; order Chytridiales; family Chytriomycetaceae; genus Physocladia; species Physocladia obscura. Next base: position 13,024 of record JADGJH010000367.1, read on the forward strand.
TCCTGATGGGGTAGTACCAAGAGGATATGAGATAGACCACATCAAACCATGATGCCAGCATGCCACAGATGATGACTTCAAAAACATTAATGCTCATTGGAATCTGCGACTGATTTCGAGACAAGAAAACAATGAGTTGGGGCAAATGGCAAGGGGTTCCAAGTGAACAAACATTTTTTCCAAATTCTTGGATTTTAAAATATTTTTGCTATATAAACATGGAACCAATAGTAAACTACTCAATGAATTTAATACAATCTGACTTGACCTGCTGTGTTTGCCTTGAAAACATCAATTTCCCAATTATTCAATGTGCAAATGGGTCAAATCCACACTTTGTTTGCATCAAATGTCACCATCAATTGGGCCAACAGTGTCCTCAATGTAAGACTGAATCATTATTTCATAACAAACAGCTGCAAGTTACTTTAACACCCTTTTTAGAATCATGCACCAATGAAAACTGTAAAATGAAAGTACTCAAATGGAATCTTGATGAACACATTGAAGATTGCGACTACAGGAAACACAAATTCTTCATGTGTCAACGTAAGGTGATTTCAAGAAAGACTATGCAGAGTCACTTTGAAACAAAATGCAAGACTCAAATTATTGAAAGAAATATGTCACAGATAGAATTTGGTAGATGGGATGCTGAAAAACAAGACTTCAAGCTGGATTTGAGTGACAGACAAACAGACGGAGTACTTACAACAAACGAGGCAGTTGTTCTGCTGTACAAGAATGAATGCGGTAAGTGAGTTGTATGTCCACTGTCACCTCCCAACAACAATCACCATTAAAACAATAAAAACTATTTCAAATGGAACAATATCAAAGACATCAGTACACATGAACTGTTCATCTAATCCATCAGAGCCAGTGTTTATGGAATTGGAGACTTGTGATGCTGTATATGTAAACACAAGACAAAACAGTCAAGGAAACAAAAGCATTCAAGACTTTCTGGGCCACATGTTTGCTCAGGATAGAGCACCACTGCCAGCATTTTCAGACTCTGACAATGATTAATAAACATTGCAAGCATATACTGTATCAAACACAAACAAAGAAAGAAAAATATAAACTGAATAGACTGCGAGTCTTGCTGCTGTTTTCATTTGACATACCACGCGCGTTCCTTTGTGCGTTTGAAACCCAACCCCAGACTCGTGTTAACTTTAGGAAAGCGACAGTATCACCCAATCACAGTTCCCCAATGTTCCCCCAGTACGCGACAAAAACCCTCAATAGCTCAAATGACTCCTAGCCAACCCAGCGTGTCTTAGAGGTAGTAAAAGCTTACCCACATAGTGAAGCCAGAGTTGCAATGCACAGAGGTTGGTGTCATTAGAGTAAGAAAAAAAAACCAAGCAATTGAAATCAATTTCATTCACCAGCATCTCAAATCAACAATCTTTTCATCATCAATCTCCTTTTTCAAGTGATGATAGAGTCGCTTTTGGATGGCTGGCTTGTTGTCATGGAGTTTTTTACAGAGGTTTGTGTCTCCTTTCATTAAATCGTATTTGATTTGCTGGATTCTCTTTTTATTGTCACCACTGCTCTTTTTTCTTAGATAATAGACAAGTGTATTATCAACATAGAACAACTTACTATCAGTCTCAAAGTATTCATTCCCATTCATTAATTGTTTTATTTTATCCAGTAATGAATGTTTTATTTCAATCACGAACAGCTTTTTGAAATCAGAATTATTGGTGTCATTCAATTCCAATTGAAGTCTCTTGACAGTCTCCTCCAATTCAAATATTCATTCTTTCATTGACTGGTTAATATTGGCTCTCATGGGGTTGACCATTTTCATCCATTTCTCAGGAACATTAATAACAAGAGGTTGATTTGAACCAAAATATGGTACACCCACTTTTGAAAGAGTGGTGTTAATTTTACGTTCTTGTACTTCATAAGTGTGTTCATTACAAGGGTCCTTGTAGATTGTTCCAATTGGAAGGGTCTTTAAGAACCTGTTTCGCACAGTTGTGGATGGAATTGTAACAGCCATAGTTTTAATAATACAAAAGAAAATAATTTTAAATAAATATTGTTCAATTGAAATGAAAATACTTTTTGACAGCACATAGTCTCATTCACAAACAACACTTTCAGCAACTCTTCTCGCTCAAATCTAACACACTATTCCTCACTATCATTGAGTGAACAATCCCACAGTTTTCAAAGTTGAGTTGATTCATCACAAAATGAATTTTGTTAGTGAACACTCCCACTCAAATCCATCACGCTCTCCATCACTATATTCAAGTGAACAATCCCCACACTATTCAAAGTTGAGTTGGTTTGTCACTTGCCGCAGTACAATCTCAATCAATTCAAAATTTTATTAGAGACGCTCCACAGAAAAGTGTGTATGGGCGAGTCTATGGGGCCCAAAACTCTTTCAACCTCAGACTAATTACGAGATATTTTCAAATCATTTGAGTTCACGTCGCTGACAACAGACAAGTTCTTTTCATTTGCCAGATGTAACAAACAAATGAAACAGAATGCAACCGAAATATCATTCATTTTCTCGGTCGAGTATTTCATTGATAGACCTTGTACAACGTTTTTAAAGTTTGTTGTTTCTTGCCTGAAAACAGCTGGCTGAAATGAATGTGAGTGAAAACACTTGTATAAACACATGCAAAAGAAAATGTTCAACCTCTTTGCCTTTCCCTTTCGCGTCCTCATTTTCGCTGTCTTCACCGGTTAAATCAATCAAATTACTCCACAAATTTTCCTTGAGCTTCTTTATATCAACTTTCTTTTGCGTCTTGGCAAAATGAATGTAATTTGCTTTCACTTTTTTTGGCACATCGACGAGATTATCGCCATATTCGAGCATTGTTTCGCCATTGTTCCCATTTGGCATTGCTGTAACCAAATCCAACGGATCTGCATTTAATGATGGAAATCCCGCAAATCCATCATCTTCATCATCCATCATTGGAAAATCATCACCATCGTCTATTTTGGAAAAATTGTTCTTCTTTATTATTTACTATTTTCTTTATTTTTTTGTTGAACTCACATTGATTTACGTCAGAATTTGCCAACGTTGGATCGACAGCAAATGAAACGTGCTCATCTTGATGTTGAGACCAGAATGCAGGATCTGCCGCATTTTCAACACAACCAGATAAGACTGTACGGTCATTACTCCCTTTACCTTTTTTTCGAAAGATGACCTTGATAAAAGAATAAAATATTATTCACGAATCAAATACAGTTACCTCACTCACACACAGATCCAAAACAAACCTTGTTTACGGGTTTCAAAAATAATTTCAAAAAATCCTGCGCCGAAAAATGTTCATCATTGGGGAGTAAGTTTTTAGTCCGAGATTTTTCATTATATTTCGGCAGTGCTATTGACACGGTGCTTGCAGTAAAAAGCTGTTTTTCAGTGACTGTTGTTTCTAGGAAAATAATTTTGCTAGGTTCGCGCTTTTTTTTTGGAACACCGGCAGCATCTTCTTTAGCTAATTATCATACAACTCTTCGATTTTAGTGAAAATAAAGCCACCAATAGAGACGAAGAGAGCAAACCTTTGATAATAGGCTTCGGCTTCCAGTGCTCAGGACCAGCCCATCTCCTCACCATTGTCGAATCAAAATAGGCGAATGGATTTTTTTCATTATTTGCTTCCGCAACTTCCAGAGCCAGTCCAAACCCATTCCCAGGTGCTATTCCACGGTTTCCAGTGGCACTATCGTCTCCAATTTCTTCGCTTTCTTCTGACCCATTTACAATTGCACTGTCCACTCGCGGAATATTTCCGTCTTCTAACTCTTCTGGAAATTGGCGATCGTCGCCATCGTCGTTGTCAGATCCGCCAAAATTTCCACCGCCATAATCATTGTGGCCTCCATTTGAGCCATTGTCGTCGAAATTATGTACATAGTCGTCCGCAGCTGGAACATCGGCTTGCATCAAACTGTTGAAATCAAATTTGGGCATTTCATTTGATTGAGCAGAAAAATCAAATGATTTAAGAGATGGGCAAATCGAAAGGTGGCGTAGTCGAGTTATATCGTTCATAAATTTTCCTGATGTAGACAAGGGAGTTTCAGTACATATCAAGAGTATATATATATTTTTAATCACCTTTCAATCTAGAAATATCCACCAAATCGATTTCGATAGTGTCACAGTTTGTGTCGGCATGATCTGCCATTTGTTTGCTAACTGTTATATCATCACTGGCGTCGAAAATAATCATTCCTTCGTTTGCCATATTCAAGTGATTCAGCAAAAGTCCACTCGCAGTGCCTTCATCGAAATCGGCGCTCGTTTTCTTGAAAAGTGGATCAATAAGGAATTCCGTTTCAAATTTTTTGATGTTAAGAACTGTAATGTCCTTTTCAAGCGTATTTCCAGTCTTCGTCTAGTTCGATCTTTAGTTTCAGATAAATACTTAATTAATAAGGCCAACCTGTCTTTTTCTTTTCAACTCGTCTAGTCCAGCATCCGCATCTGAGTCAATTTCATCGCGAGTTCCAGAACCTATTTAATCATATATATGAACTAATACTCTCAAACTATGATATTCTGTACCTCGTCCATCAACGAGTCCATTCAATAAGATTTTTGTTTCAACATCAACTGAATCAACACGCGACGTGTAAACTTTTACGCAGCCATCCAACGTAATCGATGCCTTCTGGAAATTGATAGAATCACCGTCTCGTAAAACAGTCATATCGGCGAAATAGTCGATAAGCGCGAGATTCCATGTGTTTGCAGCCGTGATTTTCTAAGTATTCGAGATTGTTTATGTTTTAACTGAGATTCGACGGCGTAAAAAAGGAGCTCACATTATCAGCAGCGATCTTCATCCATTCGTCGAATGTACGTTGATCGTTGTACCCAGATTGGGCCGGCACATTTGCAGTCTGACTCATGCTTTTTTATGCTTTGCTGTTTGTGTTTGTTTGAAAACAAAAAAAAAAGAATTGTGTCCGAAGAAACAACAATGACGATCACGATTTGCAGTTTTGCTAACTGATTTTCACATTGAGAACGAGCTTCCAGAACAAAAAAAAGGCGCGAAACAATAATATCTTCAAGAAGAGGCGAGATAGACCATGCACATCCCAAACCTCGCACCTGTGCCAGAGTACATCAAAAAAGTTAAGATCGGTCCCGAAAGACGACACTACGTTGATAAATTTGAACTGTAAGCCATCATCTAAGAGAGCTATGAATTTCCTTCAATCAAACTACTTGAAATTAGAGAACGTGAATCCAAAATGATTATGGAGGATCTGACACCAGGGTGGAAAGAAAAAACAGCCTATACTGGAGATTTTGCATTTGATTTCAACCTCGATAGCACCTTTCAAGAGCCGCGCTTCGTTCGGCCAAAGATGGACGCATCAAAGTATCTAGAAAAGGTTTAAATTGCTTCAACTTTGGATACTTTTGTTTACAACTGATGTTCTTGAAAGATGATTGTGGAGAACGCGCCGAAACAGTCGGATGTCGACAAGTTTTTGTATGTGTCGTTATATCAAGCGACATATGATTCTGCTGGAACGAAATGTAAGCAGAAAAAAGAATCAGAGAGAAATTCATTTTCTCTTTGACGCAAAATAGCCTCTCCTTTTGTCGGACTTGAAAAGAAAGTGAGAACTCCAAACAAATCAAAAACATCGCTCTATCAAGATTCGTTCGAAAATCCACGGGAAAATAAAAATGAGTTGAAATTGTTGGATAACAGGAGCAATAGAACAGGAAATGCCCGTGCAGCAACACCTCCACAACAGGGTAAGTGGCATGTACGCTGCAGATGGAATATTTTTAATAACTTAAACAAAGCTGTTTCAACGCTACTTCATTTGGTGAAAGATCCGGCATTTTCAACATCGTATGTAAATGACTATATCACAGAACATCCATCTGTAGAGGCCGGCGCTGGGCCATCATTTCCATCGACAGAGCATCCCATGCAAACCCGACAGGTTTTTCATTACTTAAATTGTTTTGGCCTTTTGTTGAATAAATTTTTATTGATTAGATTGTCAAAAAAGCCTTCAAATATCGCAGATACGGATAAAAAAATAATAAACTTTTCAAAAACAAGATTCAATTTAAAAATTTTCTTCAATCTATGTAAAAGTTTTTTTGAGAAATTCCTGAACCCAAAGCACAACATGCGTTTAAAATAGTGATACAAGATGTAAACCTAACTGTTCAACTTTCAAAATATTGAATATTTTTGATTACACAGATACTCAATTATTAGAAAAGAAATTTGATAAAACACTTTTCACTTGAGGACACTTTGGGATATCTTAAAGTGCCCTCTTCCCCCCCAAAGTCCCTTCTCATGGAAACTGTCTACAATAATCCAGGCAATAATCACGTCGACAAAGTGGATGAAAGTAAAATCAATTCTATGCTTTCTAAGGCAGGCATTCCTTATCCTTATGAGCTGATTTTGATTGATGTACCTGAGAAACACTTAAAACTTGAAAATCCAGTTCAATTCAATGTCAATTGTTGATCAATCTTTGAAGGAAAGAATCAATGAACTTGAACAAACTATGAAAGAGATGAAAAGAATGTCTGTTTCTGATGAATCAAAACTAAGATTGCAATCAAAAGGTACTGAAATCAAGAAGGTACTCACCCAATTTAATGAAATAATGCAGCTTATGAAAGGAAAAAAGTATTACAAGACTGACAAAGAGGCATTTGAGATTGAGAGGAAGACTTGACTTATACCATATACAAAGAAGCAAGATATTGCTGATGTCAAGAAGAGTTGTGGATTGATCCAAATGTTATTGATGAAATTAATTGGAATCCACCTGCAATTCAGACGAGACCTTTGAAATATTTAAGAATTGATGCTGCTGATAACAGCATTGTGTCATTCAAGCAACACAAGAGTCTTATGCTGAAATGATTTAATTCTCATCTGTAATGTTTTTAAACTGTTTGTGAATAACAAGAAAAATTTTTAGTTTGAAAAAGTTGCCTTGAAAAACATCTTCTGACAAACAACAACATAAAGCTGTGTTGGCTCAGAAAACACACTTCAGCACAGCTTTCTGCTTCTGAAT
>JADGJH010000368.1:643-20079 GCA_027596945.1 Physocladia obscura
AGGTGGCTCCTATCAAGATTATGTAAGGAAAAAACTGGTGAGACTAATTTTTCATTTTTTCATGCAAAGTTTCAAAGTTAGAGCACTTAAAAAAAATATCCTATCAATCAATCACTTGTGGAACATTCAAGATGTTTTTACAAGTGCATAAAATTTATACAGAGCTATTTCTGGGCTTCCAGTGGCTGCTAGCATCAATTTTGAAAGTGCAATAAAATATTTCTATTTTTACATCCCATTGTGGCACATTGTGCAAAGTACCACTACAGCAGTGTGATCTGATGTAACAATAGTGCCTTTGGCCAAAGCTACAGTTTTATTCATCTTTTTTATCATTACAATGTTACCCTTGTTATCTACACAAGCTGAAGTCTCATGTATGCATAACAAGTCCTGAAAGAGTTGCTATGTGCATATGTTACACAACTCAATGATAAGGAAAAGCTGTTTAATAAGGCAGCTGAAAAACATACAGAAATATGGTGTATGAGGCTTCTTGTGTACTTTATTATTTTTACACATTATTTCAGTGTGGTAATCACTGTAGATGGCCTCTATCAGTTGTTAGGGCCTTTGAGTTATGATTAGAACTTGAATTCCTAATCTTAAATGAAAGCTTTGTATTTCAATTCTAATTAATTGTACACACAAAGAATTAATGGATTAGTTATATTTGGCAGTGAATTATTCCAGACTGTTACAACTGGTCATGGAATTTTAAGACATTTGCTTTCTTACAATGTAGGATGGAGTTTCCAGCATCTTCCCAAATTGAGGGCCTTTATCACTGAGCTATAATTTCTATTTTCATTTAGAAATTTATAAATGGATATATATATATGTATATATATATTTACTAATGTATATTGTAAATATATATATTTACTTCTTCTGTTGTATACATTGGAACTTGATGGATTCAAGTTGGCCATGTCACTTCTATATTAAAAAGTATTGACTGAGCCACAATTCAACACATTTCAACACTCCTCCCATATTTCTAGCTCTACCATGCATTTTCTAATCTGTTGTTTTTTGTGCCAGTCTTGCTCCCACTGTTTCTCTTTCACCAAATTGTCAAGCTTGTCAAGAATGAGAATTTTTTTTTTTTTGCATTGAGTTTCTGATTCCTCAACATGTGAAAGAGTTCAGCAAATTCCAGTTCACATAGTTTAGTGTTGGTGGGTTGCAACTTGCTTTGTGCCTCTTCAGCCATGTTTTGTGTTATTCTGTTGGGAAACTACATGGCATTTTTCTGTTCAAGCAGCAATGTTTTGTGCAATTGGTTGGTTTGTTTTTGGTTTCTGGCAGTGGGTATTTCAATTCCTTTATTTGTTTCCTCAAGAATGTGTAACGTGTTGAGAGCATGCAGCAAGACTTGATGCACTTTTTCTGACAACAATTCTTTGGAAGCCCTAGAGCACAGGTTTTCTGTCATAAATATGGTTGAGCTCATTGTTCAATGATTCTCTTTGTGAGGAGAATTCAAAAAATGATGAATCAAATTTATTTTGTCTTCCAACTCTCAACGCATCACATCCAAAATTGACCAGAAATGTAGATTGACAGCTCAGTGTCAGTGTTATCAAAAGCATCTGGAATAGGATTGCCAGAATAAGTGATTGTGTAGGTTGCAAATGGACTCAAACTTGGGCTATCCAAAAACTCGATTCCATTATTAATAACCCCACAAGGCGAATTGCTGGCAGATGGTGGAATAGGAGGCATATTGTTATCAAGCAGGTAATATGAGCTGGTTGTGATATAAGGGTTGCCCAAATACTTGAACATTTCACCCTTTGAAGAATACCGATAAAATGGCTGTGAGAGTTGCACATTGAAAGTGACAATCCCAGATCCAGAGCTGCACAAAGGCGATTCATTTTGTGTAGACAAGAATGGCATCACAAAGTTGACCAAGATATTGTCAGTAAGATCAGAATTGGACTTGTAATTTGCAAAAGACATGAAGTTGAACACTGTGAAATTAAGCGAGCCTTGCCCTGGGTTGGCAAAAAAGTTGTTGTACAGGTCAGAATCGTTGGCAAAGAACTGTTTCACTGGAATAATTGCGTCAAGTTTGTAAATCTCGTCGCCGCCAAAAGCTTTGGTTGTAAAGTCGGGCGATCCAATGAATTCAATCGAGTTCCCATTTCCTGAGGACACCAAGTCAGCGCCAACAGTTGAGTCTATAATTTGAAGGAAATCTTCAGGAGATGCCGATAAGAGTGTTGCAGGATTGGCACCAGTAATTCCGTTGCAGTTTCCGCCGCCATTCTCGTAGTCGTCTGGATAGAGATAAAACAGAGCGCTGCAGTAGCCTTGAATATACATGAACAAGTTCATGATGAATGTAGGTGAATTTAACAACATGCTAAACTGAGCGTTTGCATTATAATTGGCCAAGAAGGACGAACGAAAGTCGAGACTGGCAGTCGGAGTTGGAATGTTGGCAATAATTTGAGTGGTATTATATTGCTGACATTCCTGCTGATACTGTGCGTCCTTTGCTTTCAGTTGGGCGTACATCATGACGTTCTGAATGTCTTGAAAAACAGTATCCTTGTCGCGCACAAGATCATTCGTGGTTTGACCCATACTTGTAACAAGACTAATCAATTCATTGTAGGTATTATCCAACGTTCCGCAAATACTCGAATCAATTTGATTGATGTAGGGGGCAAGCTGTCCGCCACAAATGTCATCAATGGAGCTCTTGGACTTGTCGTACGATGCAATTGTTGCGCCAATATCAACAGCTTGCAATTGTTGGATTGCGCTCGACAAAACAGTTGCTATATCGGAGAGCGAGGCGTCAGGATCAACTGTTTGTCGACGAGAAAACAGTGAAACAGCAGAAGACACTGAATTTGACACAGAATATGCTTCGCCTTGAACTTGCTTTGCTGTTACAAGCACATTTCCAAAGCTGCTGCTCATATTAGCGTTCAGAACTGCGTTTTCAAAGTTTTGTCCGACCGTAATGATGATGGAGATTGATTGAAACTGCTTCGTGACACCTTGAATGTTGTTTAAAAAACCTTGGACTTGTCCAACCGTGTTGGATACAGTAGAAGTAAAATCCCCGACTGCATCGTCAATACTGCTAATATCGCTGACAGCACCACTTAGGTCGTCCGCCGCAGCACCCAGCAAGCCATCAATGCCATCGGCAACACTATCAACCATACTTCCAATGTCAAGAGCTCCAACCGCTGCGTCAGCCGCAATCGCAACGTCCGCAATGGCACCAAATCCTGTTATCAGTGAAGCAACCATTGCTCCAATTTCAACAACATGCGTAAAGCTACACCAAAAGTCGCACGGCGGATTCTCCATCAAATTTATTGCTTGATTCACAACTAAATTGAGGTGATCGTTCAGGCCAGGCAATTTACCAGCAAAGTTTTGGAAATTTGCTTTGCTTGCGTCGTACTAAATCTTGTGTTAGTGGCTGTTTTTCTTTCAAAAAAGCTAAACAAACCTGCTCCATGTAAGTGTTCCATTGTGCAAGCGCAGTATCCAGCTGCTGATCCTGCAGCTCCAAGCCTGCATTGGCAAGGCCACCAATTGCGCCAAATGCATTGTTGCAGAAAGACGACAAGTCCGTGGTCACATCGTGGATTGCCTTGAATGTTTCGTTTGCGAAATGGGCAACTTCGTTTTCAATGTCGATTGTTGAATTGTACAGTGCACCAAGGACGACGCGTTTTGACGTCTCAATCTGTTGGGTAAGGAAGTTTTGCGAGTTTGTAATGGACTGGGTGATGTTCTTAGCAACTTCGATCTAAATTTCGACAAATGTGAGCGAAAATGGTGATAGCAAAGCGCGAAATTACCTGCATAATTTGGTTATAAGACGAGAGGAATTGTTGATAATCGGCAAGACTGTAAGGAGGGGCGTTGTAAAACGCTGCTGAAGCGTCTTCTGCGGGGCTTATCATTGAACGGTACTGCAACATTGCATATAGCAGCGCCTGGGATTGAGTCGACGCAAGCGACTGGATAATGACCTCAATTGTGGAATCCAGTGCCTCGAACCCAAGCTTTCCGACTTCTGAGATGGCAAACATGAACGCCGAAACAACAAATGTGGCATCTGGGACAAGAGCATACTGCAAAATGGGAATATTGGTTTGCAATATACCGGCTCCGAGGGCATTCAAAGTCGCGAGTGGTGAATTAACAGCAAATCTGTACCGATACACAAAATTCCAGTCAGTTGGAGCTACCGGAGTAGGCAGGACATTCAAGCTGTTGTACAGCAGTCTTTGGGAAAGTTGATTGGCCGCCGTTTGAACCACAAGACCAAAGCGGGTTGGGCCAACATCAGCGTATTGGAGATTCATTACTTGCAATGGTGTTGCAACCGAGAGTGCCGAACTGCTGGCCGGGATTGGCAGAATATTCGTGGCCAAAACTTGGTTGAAGTGATTCAAAATGTCGTCAAAGTCGGTTGTGTTGTAAAGACGAGCATTCGAAGCACCAAGAGACAAGACAAGCGCATATAAATTCCACATAGAACCTGTGATGCCGGGATTCTGAACTCCGCCAGTACTCACAAGAATGCCTGTGAACGTCTTGCCAAGGCTTGAAATTGTGAACGTAGACATGACAGTCGAGTTTTGAAGGCGGATTGCAGTTCCTGGAACTGTCAAGTAGGAAAGACGAGAAGTAGAGACGGCAAACGAGCTCAACAACGTGTAAGTACTTCCGATGAGGCCTTGTCCGCATTGAAAAGAACACAACCACGAGTCCTGACATCCAAGAACAATTGGGCGGGCATTTGTTGGCGACGAACAAGCATTTGCTGCAGGGGGTAGGAGCGTCCGCGCGAAAACAGGTGGCGATGAAGACCCAAAGACTGTGGAGTTGTCGAGTGCGAGAAAATCAGCACCAACGAATCTTGCAGAAGCAGAGACCTGAGAAAGAGACAAAATCGTGGCAAATTGCTCATAATATGCGTTTTCGAGAATATAGGCGATAGGCGATTCAAATTCAAGTGTGGCTCCGCTCAAGACTGACCAAATGGAAGTGGTATCGTCAGAAGATGTGACGGCAGTAACAGATACGACATTGTAAAGCTGCATGCGCAACACACTGAATGCTCCAACTGTGGTCATGTCAAGAGTGGAAAGAAAGTAGGCCTGGCCATCGCCAGTTCGAATGTCAAAATACACGATTCCTACGGTTTTAACCAGAATGAGCGACAAGGCAACTCCATTCACGACTTGAGGAACCACAATCGAGATGCATTGTAAACGGCTCGAATTCGCCAAAGGGTTACAGAACGCGTCCGCAGCACTCATCCAAGCTCCAGTGTGATTGTAGTTGTTGATTGCAATCAACGGGGCATCCGATTTTTGCGCAGTAAGAACAACAGCACTCGGGTCACTGGAGGGAAAATCTGTTGACAGAATTGGAGCACCAGAGAAGTAGCAAGTACCAAGGCTGTATAGGACAGTATTGCAACGAGAATCCCCATGGCATTCCACTTTGCATGTGTTGATGTTGGTGGTTGTCAAAATGCGGTAAAACAGAGACCCAACACCTGGCTGTGGGTCGACGGCCACAGATGTAGACACAAACGCGGGTGAAGTCGTGAACGCAGTGTTCCCTGTTCTATACGGGCCCGTCCATTCATACCTATTTACATGAAATTTAGAGTAATCATATAAGAATAAAAACTGTACCTCGTGCGATTGCTTTGGAGAGCATACAGCGATTCAGTCAGATAAAAGTCATAAAGGAAGCAGCTCTGAGCTTCAAGTACAAACATTGAGCACCAAGGCGTCGATGCACATTGTGTTGCACAACAGTTGATGTTTGGAACGTTTGCGATGACTTGAGCTGGTTTGAAGATTGAACTTAGCGGAACACCTGGCGATGGCGAAAAATCGGCCAAATCGTTTGTGTGGCATTGCGGTGCAAATACAAAACTTTGCGGCTGAAATCCTTCAATAGAGAACGCGGCAGAAATGGGGATGGGCGAGCCGAATCTTTCAAAAATGTTAAAGTTTCTCTGATCAAAAATTGTACTCACTGAACCGTGTTTGAGTAAGTCCAGTCTGGAGCAGAATTAAATGCTCCGGAATAGGTAAAGTTTCCAGCAGTAGTGCTGAGAGAGAAACCATATTGAAGTCCTTCAACACTGACAACAACATTCATGGAAAAGTTTGAGTATGTGGAAGTCGCAGAAGCCAAATTGCCACCAGTTGCATTCTGAGGCAGAGAAAGCAAATTGATGCCAGTGAAGAATACTTGATCGTACACGATCAGGGTGAGATTGAAGGGGTCCGAGACTGAGACAAACTCTTGACTGAACAGAAATCCATGATTTGAAGGCTGTGTCGATAGTTGCCCTGAGAGAGAAATGTTCACATTGAGCGTCGGGTTGGTGCTTCCGTTTTGCAGATTCGAATTGAGTTCTAACCAAGACACTTTCGTCCCGTTGAGGAAAACTGACGGAACTCTTGGGATCTTTCCAACCTTGATTGTACTAATAGGTGAATGGGAGGTTGTGGTGGACGTTCTTGTTGCCGTGGCGTTGTGCGTCATGGTTGGAGTCGGAAACAGAGTGATAACGAAGGAGGTCACGACAGTAAAAGTTTCAGTCACGGTAGTGACATATGGTTTTTGAATAAATACTACCGCGCTTGGGATTGTGGTGATGGTGCTGTTTCAAATGACTTGCAAGTCAATGGGACAGGTGACCTCGATGACAGATGCAAACCTTGTCGAAATCCCAGAGACGGTTGGAGTCCACGACGAAGACAACACAGCAAGTGTGGCAGTCGCAGGAATAGCGGCCGTGGCGTTCGAGGAGTCAGTTTGGGTTTGGTTCAAGTTGGCGCCCGAGCCGAGAGAGTTTTGGCGTCGACCTTTTTTTAAGTTGGCTGCCAATATACCAGGCCACAAGGCAAGGACAACAAGCGCTGCTAGTAAGACTTGCAGTCCGACCACATGCATTGCGCACAAATTCAATTTAGAAAAATTAATCACGAGTCCAATTTGGTAAAAAGTGGATAAAATATGCAAAATAAGGGTGTCTTCCTTATCGCTCTAGTTACACTTATCAGCCAGGCGCTCGCGCAGTTTACTGGTCTGGAGCAAATGATCCAGACAATTGTCACTGCTGCCGTTTCTGATGCGGTTGCCCAGTCCAATGCTGTTATTGCTAATCTCACTGAACGCATCACCACCCTTGAGACCCGCATCCAGCAGCTTTCCGGAATCACTGCCACCGTACTCTCCGACCAGTCCATTTCTTATTCTGTGTCGGCGCTTACTGTTCAAGAATCTCTCTCCTTTGCCCCAGTCGGCGGCGTCGTCTATTCGGTGACTTCTCTTTCATCTCCTGACAATGTCTTACAACGCCATAGATTCAACCCTCTACTTCCAACTTGTTCACCAATGGCACTGACCCAAATGCATGTTGCATGATGCAAGCGCTGACAATTCAAGCGAACAATGAATTTGTCGCTGCATTCTCGAATGGTTGGGACAAGTTTCGCGTTTATTCGACACCCCCTCAAGACCAAAACAATGTTAGCACGAGTGTAGCCTTTTTTTTTATTAACACGGGCGGTGCAGCTGGAATGTTGCAGGATGGCCAAGCGAGTTACCTTGAATCTACCAATGTTCAGACTCCACAGCTCCAGTTCACACAAACACCTGGCGGCATCGATTATTCTTTTCAAACTTTCAACGAAGGTGTTACTTTTGGCACCCAAGCAGGGGCTATCATGCGTCTTCATGCCAATGACTGGGAAATGATGAGACTCTTCCCAGCTCCGACAAACAATCCAGACATTGATCAACCACGCCTTTGGTTCAACCAAGGACCTTGCCTTGGTACGTTGACCAACACTGATTACTCAGGGATTTGTCCAGGCCAATGGTACACCAGAGATCCATTCGGCGGCCCCGACATGCGGATTCAAAGTGGAACAGACCCAAACAATCAAAATTCCGCAACATTGAATTTCATTCTGAATGGATGGATTGTTGGACAATTCGGAACATGGAGAGACATTTTCCGCGTGTACGAGCAACCAAGTCAAAACGCATATTGGTTTTGGAACAACATCGAGGGTTCTGGTACAGAGGGATTCACATAAAAATACAATAAAAATTCAAAATGATTTCAAATCAAAGTTTGCTTCACATGTCTCGACTGCTCATCACCTCCAGCTTGCAATTCACCAATCTGCAACAGCTTGTTGATCTCAATGGATTTGAGTGACAAAAACAAATTTTTATCCCAAAAAAAACAAGAGAAAAATGAAAAAACAGCCAACTTTGAACACTAAAAAAACATCCAAAACAGCTAGCTGCACAAAATCAAAAATTTACTGGATATTATTGAAGACATCCTTCCATCTGGGTTGAATGAATGGGATGTTGCTGTCATGGCACTGGGCTACAATCAAGATGCCAAAGCTGTCAAAAGCAAGTACAAGAAGCTACAAAACATCAAGAAAAAAACTGGAGATCCTACCTACCCCTACAAGTTGTTCGCGCAAAATGAATTGCTTGTAAAATTGATGAAAAAAACAACACTATTGTGCTGAACAACAACAATAATAATTGTTGATATTCCAGTTAGTTTATCAAAAGCTTGACAGTAGATTTTAAGTTTGAGAGTTGAGAGAGTTTTTAATTTGTTAAGATTCTGCACAAAAAGGGAAATCCAGAGCCCTCTTTATAGCTTCTTTTTTTTGAACTTGAGACACCTCTGAATTTGAAATAATTTGAAATGGTATTTCAAATACATACATTTCAAATAGTTTTTGAAATAGTATTTCAAATACATCTATTTCAAATGGTATTTGAAATAGCATTTCAAATAGATCAGTATAAAGGCATCTTTGAGTTTTTCTCCTCAGTGAAAATATGTTTGAGAAAAATCAAACAAATATGGTTTTTCTGCAATTGCTTATAACTCAATATTATTGATGTTATAGTGAATTGCAGTTGGTTCCTTCACTTAGTTTTTGTTGACTTTAGACAAATCACTGTTCTGTTTTGTTAATAAATAGCTTAATATCTTTATTAATAAACTAAAGTTGACTGTGCCAACAGTGAATACATATGCTGTGGTTATCAGCATATTCAAATCTGTTGGTACAAGAAACTGTGGATGCCTCCATAGTATCTTGCAACTGTCTTTTGTCTTTTTTACATTTTCTAAATGTTTCTATTGACTTCTACAACAATTATTTATGAAAATGCTTATGTTCAAAACCCTTGTATGTTGTAGAGCATCTATCACTCTCTTTCCTAGTCTACTACACAAACCATGATCTTGTGTAGGACAATCCAGGAGAGTGTGTATTTCCAGGCATTTGAACATTTCAGTAAGTGGAGTGGGTTTCTTACTATATTAACTAGTGAACAGATCAGTTTCTTTTCAATGGTTCTCTGTTGATTATGTTGGCACCTCTGCAGTAGTGTGTCACAGTAAGAACAACAGATCAGTTGAAACAGCAAGAGTTTAATCTTTTTGAAATAAACTTAAGACAATTTATTTCTTTTATTTGAGAAGAAACAAATAAACCTTAAATTAATGAAGATTTATACTTGTTTTGAAATACAAATCTCTCAGCACAGAGTTGCATATACTTCAAAATAATGGACCAGACAAAAAATTAATGACAACAATGGTATTCAGCAGGACGCAGTGTTGGATGATTTGCTGAATTTGATGCAGCAAGACCTTGATGATGAAATTGACAAAAAAAATCAAATAATGAAGCTGGCCAAAACAGTGACAGCAACATATCAGGTTCACAAGTAACTGTTGCTACCAAACAGCCTGCATTATGTGAGCTCCCAAAAATCAGGTATGGTTTTTCTTTATATCATTACCACCCACACAATATTTCTAGTTCTACTCCTATTGTAACAAGCAGAGTTGGTCTCACAGTAAAGGAACTTCAACTGCAAATTTGCATTGCATGTCTGATCCAATGAGTGTGTCAGAATTATCTTCATCAACTTTGAGTATGATGGCAAAAAAAGGAAGACTATTGACAATTCAATTTTATTGTAAGTTCATTATTTTATTATTACTGTAACATGTGCATATTATTACTGTTTATTTTCTTAAAATACAGGATGATTCAAAAAATTTGATGCAGTTACTGGGTATGTTTCTTCAAAACAAAAACAATGCAAAAGATGAAAGGGAAAGAAGACAGGAAAAATGGAAAGAACAAGAAGCACAGCAAAGGATGGAAATGGAAAGATTCAAGATGGAAGTGGAGGAGCACAGCAAAGAGTGCAAAATTGACTGGAGCTATTGTTAAAAAAAGGAAGTAGTGGTAATGAACAATTGAATATTTTGTTTATTTTTTTCTGAATTATTTTGTCCATTTAAATTAAAATATTATTATTGAAGCTTTTTTTTGATCATTTATATTATTATTGAAATTATTAAAATTATTTGCTGATAATTCATATTATTTAAAAATATTTACTGATTATCTTCAAAAACACTGTTCTTATTTGAGAAATACCCATCCTTCTTACTCTTAAATTATAAAACCTGTGAATCATTTCTAATCCAATAGCCTAAAACTTTTAATTGTGTAGAAGAGGTACAAGCAGCCTGCAATACACCGTTTCAACCACTCACATTCCCCATTCAGCTGCCGGAAAAATTGAAGTAATCACATTGCTTACTGATTGTAAGTTATGCCAAATATTTGCTGGAGCTTGATCCAAATCTCCATCTTTGAGAGGTGTCACAATCTTGTTGAACATTTCATCATGACAGGGAAGGTCAAATCAGTGCAGGCTCCATACTTTTTCAAAGCAAATAAACACAATGTAGCCAGCAATTATACATAGCATTTTGCTTGTCTGCAAAAGATGGCTCTTGTACTAGGTAGTTTTTCTGTCAATGAAACTAAATTTATTCTTGGCAAATGGAATTTGACTTGTTCACCCCATAGAACATGTTGCTGGTAAGTTTGCCATGCAATTTGAGTGTCTTTGATATTCCTGAGTAACAGTAGAAGTGCCAATTCTGCATTTGATAGTACACAAGACAAAGTTGCAGGGATACCAAACATCTCACATAATGTCTTGTTTTCCATGGTTCCACAGTAATAATGTAGCAGCAATCTAAAGCACTGTGATTGTTGATGTTACTTTTGGTGGTTGTCCATTTTGGCACCTGCCACTTTTTTCAATATAGTACTTCAAGAATCTGTCAAGTAGCTCCAGAAATGTATACATATCAACAGAGACAACATTGATAAAGCCTCCTGGATTTTCATTGTAGCTGCTGAGTAGTTGCTGCTAAAAGCAATTATTTGGAGTTCCCAGATTCACATTTGTCAATTGATTTTGTAATTGATGCTGATATTTTGCCCTCAATAATATCAGTAGTTGAATATGCAGGCATAGATTGTATGCTATGCAGAAAATGCAAAGCATTAACATCAGGTTTGTGTTTGTTTCTTGCTCAGCAAGAATGTCCTTTTTTTTTTTTTTGTATTTTTTGGAACAAATAATTTGGTTTATTTTTGGAGACACCATTGGGATAAAATTCAGGGACAAACTGCCTGTCCAGCCAAGACAAAGACATTTTGTCTTTTACATTTATTGTGAGTTTTGCACCAAATGAAATGCAAATGGCAGGAGAAAAAGTTTTCCCATTCCTCATTTCTGCAAAGTTTTCTCCCAGTCATGAAGTACAAAATCAAGCTGGCACCAATGATCAAAACCTATAGAAAACAGCACAGCAATATTACAAGGCCCCACATAACCATTGAAGGCAACACAGTTGAAGACGCTGGTCAGAATATACTAGCTGCATTCTGAGACAATATTAAAGGCAAAAAAGACTGTGATTGCTATCACTTAGATACAAATCCAATTATATTCAACAAGATTTGTGAATTTGTTGAACTTTTAAAGGAAAATAAGAAGTACTAATTTGATACAGGTATTTATTTACTTTTACCTTTTTTGATCTATTAAACATTGATCTATAGTGGAGGGAAATGTCTCAGATTTGTTGTAGACTTCGGAAATAGATGTCATACTCATGCTATGAAAGAAGTAGTTGTTGAGGGCATGTGCTCTGGTGTTCTCTGATGCATGTTTTAAAGATACGTGCACTTGAAGGATCTCCATGATTTACTCCTGATTAATTGATTTCTCCCAAATTTTTCAAATTTCAAGAAAACTCTCAATATCCCAGTTATGGAAGTCTTGCATTACACCACCTTCTCACTTATTTCTGACTTTTCAACTGATGGCATATGAAATATTGGAGAATACCAGTTGAAAGATTTACGTTATTTTTCAAAATCGATGGGAGACAGATAACATTTCAAGGATTTGAACCTTAGCGTTTCCGGCGTTCCAGTAGATGGCTGTTCGTTATCTTTGCCAGTGGAAACCGGATTAAATATATAAATTTGTTTTGCAGAACTGCGTCAACAGATTTTGGGCTGTGGTCAAGTTTGAACCTCAAAATGAAAGTTCAAAAGATTTATGCATTATTCTCTTGGAAAGTATACTGAAATTATCAGCGACTTTCGATGGAGATGAAACTGAGCCGGTTTTTAGGATCAATAAGAGGGGGAGCGAGAACCATGCAATATGTTTACTTCACAGCGTAACATTTGATGATTGACACAATTTCTCTTTGAACTTCTGATGTCAGCAAGCAACAACAATCAACAACCAGAACTCGATGTTCTCGCTTCGCTACCCCCGCCGCCAAAACTTCCTGACACCCCGCTCAAAACAGTCGCCGCGCTTATGCTGATGCCGTTTTGCCAGGTAGAACGAAACGCATGTTGTTCTTGAAAAAGCCACACGACCGGCAAGCACCGCTAATCGCTCTCTTAATAATGATACTTCAAAACTACGCAGGGAATGTTTTACGGGCTCGGCGAAGGCGTTGCGCGACTGCTTGTGTTCCGATGGTGGGGCATCGAGAACTTTACGGGAGTTCCGACAGCCGGCGTGACACCAACAACCGTGAGCAAGATTGCGCACGCCCAGAAAGTTGGCTTTTTCGGCACGTTGTTTGGAACTTCATCCAGCGAACCGCAGACTAAAAATGCGAATGCGTTTAGTTTGGATTTGCTGATGGATGTTGACTTTGTGTCTGCCGCCGCTCAGCAGCAGGAGCAAGAGCGAAATTCAAATAAACAACAACGATCGCATTTCGGGCGGGCAGAGTTTGTAAATACGCGGCAAGATGGTGTTGTCTTTATGAGGAGTGATGATCGGAGTTATTTAAATGTCCATGAGCTTTCCAAGCAACGTCTTTGCTGACAGTATGAAAGAATTAAACAGCCAATAAACATATCAAGCATATGAATTCCAATTTAGTATCGGAAATAATTTTTTAATGACAGTCATGATTTTATTTTTGATGCGTATAGTGACGTGTGTTTTTATTTGCTTGATTTTTATGTTTTGGTTTGTGTCTGTGTTTTTTTTCTCTTTCTTTTCCTTCCGCTTAGAGTTAGCCCGGTCACAATTTAAATCTAGAAAACGTTTTTTCCGGACGGCAGGCCAAAACTTTTCTTATCAATGCACAGAAAATAACTGTACTTTTCATGTGAAATAATAACATTGCTGATACTAATTTAATATTCAAAGGTTTACTGAAAATCCGAAAATAATTTGCGCGCCAATATAATCAAAAAAAAAAAAACAAAGTTGAGATGTTTGAAAGGGAAAAAACAAAAAAAAATTTTCTCTCCGAAATTGAAAAAAAAACTCTCGCCCAAATTATAAAACATGAATCAGTCCCCTCAACCACGGTACAACAGGCGTTTATCAAGCTTACGCAACGAATGGAATTTTTCCAGCGAAGAAGAGAACGAAGATCTAGACACCCCGCATTTGACTGGGATGCCAACCCCAGAAATGCCGCCTCTCCCGACTCCAACAAGCAGCACGAAGAGCCGAAAGCACCCCAGCCCGAAATTTCCGAGCATCGCCTCAGCTGCGGAAACGTACAGCAACTCTTTTGTTTCCAATGAGTCTATATCATTGTCCAACCAGACGCAAAACGCCAAAATATTCTCGTTGTCGAATACTGCAAGCCAAGAAAAGCACTCGCTGCCACGTTCTACGTCGCTCAATCAAACTATTGGTGAGAAACGAACAAAAAACGCAAGCACTATGAAAGCACAGCGAAAATTCAATCAGCAACTCGCATCAAGAATGCGGTCACTCAGCGTTGAAGAAACGGAGGCTTTAGATGATGACGCAACACAGTCGGAAAATAAGAGTGCTGCAAATTCGGCGTGGCGGGTAGTAAAAAAAGGCGTTCAAATAATTTTTGGATGAAAACATCGTAAATATTTTTTTTCTTTTCTGCTCGTTAGTAATTTTGCGGTTCCCTCCTGAATCCTCTCTTTCACCTCAATAAAACTTGTCAATATTTTGCAGTCCGAAAATAAAACTGTTGCGGTTTTCTAAAACGGTTATCAAAAATTTCATCCGCGAAGGTGCTTCAATGCCAACAGATGTGGAATAGACAAACTTAAAAAAAAGCATTGCTGTATTTATTGAATTTTTGAAGGTGTACTTTGAAATCAGACTCTGCGAAATAATTATAATTTCTTCAAAGTACTCCTTTACTTGAATTTTGGTCACTGTAACAGTATCAATTTTGTCAATAATTTGGCAAATGTGCCTTCGTTAATTAATAGTTTCGAAATTAAATTTGACATTGTTTCGGAGCCCTTTCCATATAATATTTTCCTTTTTTTTTTTTTCTTACTTTTTTTGTAAGGTTAAAACGTGACATCATGAAAAAGGATTATATTTATTATAGGGTTGAATTATACCCTACTAGTCAGTCCAATCAACCTGGATTGACAACTTTGACATATTTGTGGAGGGAAATTACGGGAAATAGAATTTATAGAAAAGTTAGGATCTTTACTGAGTAATAACTTCTCGTATCTGCCAGGTCGATTTTCTATAAATCTCTCCATAAAGTGCGATATGAATTAATTGAGAGGGCGAGGGATTTGATTGAAAAAATTGCGAATATATTGCGATTTTTTATAGTTTATTTCTTTACAACAATCAGCGAATCATACTCAAACACACTTTGGCAATATCCAGAGGATTGGTTGCCATATTCATTTCAATGACTCGAATGTGGTCATTCAGCTGACTCAGTTCTTTCAAGCTGCGAAAGGCATTTTCATAATCTGGTCCATAACCAATGAGGGCAAAGACAAGATAAATGTGTGCAAAATCCATGGTGAGAATCATTACGGCAAGATCGTTTATATCTACAAAATATCGATCAATATTATTCCAATAGTTCAACAAACAAGAGAGTAAATAAAATACCCAAAGCTTCGCCATCAGTGATGATTAATGAAATCATTTTTGGCCTTAGAGTTGGTGCAAAATCGCCAAATTCGTCTTCGTAAACTTCCACCAGCTTTGAAAAGCCAGGAACAATTTGAGTACTCCCCTCCCACACAATCTTTGAAAACTTTTGATGCAGGTTCTCTGAATTCAAATCGCCAATATCGAACGCATTGCCTCCAGAAAACGTGACGGTGCGCAGACCGCCGCCTTCTTCATCAGAGCCTTGCTCATCGACGGCCTGCGAATCGAATTCGGCCAGCTCTTTGACTTACTTGGTATTTAGGCGATCGCGATCGGAGGAACGAACAGCGCGCTTACCAATCAAGCCAATAGATTGCTTGACGAGATCGAGACGCGTGATGGAGTGGTCGGGGCTGGCCTTGCTCTGCATGGATCCGGTGGTGTCGAGCAGAAGCATGGGCTCGACGGCATCGGCCTTGAAGTCAATGTCGTCGAACGGAAGCACGGAATATGCGGGCGGAAGGTCGTCGCTCTCGTCGGCGCCGGGCTTTGTTTTCGCGGGCGGCTTCTCGACCCACCCGGGCGGTGGTCCCGGCGGCGGCAAATACACGGGCTGTGCCACAAATCCCGGCGGAGGCCCCGGCGGCGGCGCGTATCGATGCGTGTTGTTCTTGGACATTGAAACTTTTGAATTTTTGTGAAAGTGCCTCTTCTTTTTTTAACTTCCACAACTTGTCAGCATTCGAACCTGCACCAAACATTTGAACCCGCCCCACGAAAACCAAAAAAGTAAAACCACCAACAAAACATTATTCCTATCGCTGCCAAATCAAAAATAGACTGAGTATATTCATGAACTTCCTGGCAATTGTGAAGGTTTACGCGAAACAGCATTGAGCAAGCAGATTTGCTGGCGGAATTTCCAGATGTTGTAGTTATAGGATTATCAAAAGAGCATTGGTCATAACCAGTGTGGAACTAGGAAGAAAATTCTGAATAAAGTTCCTGAAAATGCACATTATGTGTGAAAACTGACACCTTACTATTTTGATAAAGCTGGCTGCAACTTCGCGAAAGACTATGATGAAATACGTGCCGTTTCTTCTAGATTGATGCATTCAGCCCACAAACTTCACTTAAAAAAATTCCCGGACTTCCAAGCAGTGGTGAGTTACTGGCTGGAATTGTTGTTTTCGTGGAAGTTGATGAAGAACTAAATCTTAATGTTGAGTGGTTTTTACCTAAGTATATATATAAAAAAAGGAAATAAAAAATGACAATACTGACGTTAGTTACATATGATTATTCATATTGCTCAAGAAATTATTTTTAGGACTTCAATTGGTGGCAGCAAGCCACCCTCATGAACCTCTTTGGCATGAAGATTCAAACTGTCAAAGTGGCTTTTTTTCCCAGTCGATGGTCCCTCTGCATTTTTTTGTCCAAATTGCACTGATTAAATTATAAAGTAAAAATAGAAAGAAAATAATTCAAAACAAAATTTTTTATGGGCATGATAAGAGTTCATATAAACCATACCTGGCATCATGTCTGTTGCATCCCCAGTCCATTTTTGTGTGTTCATTCGAAAAGCGAAAACATTCAAATCCTCTTCAATGTCTTGATTTTTTTATATTTTTTTTATATTTGATTAGATGAACCTGTTGCAATCGTAAACAGGAGTTCTATTTGGTTTTATTTTTTTTGATGACTGATTATGTCAATACCACTGAATTATTTTTTAATTTTTTACGCGTCATATATTGAGTGTGCATTCAGTTAAATTTGAGATACTTTCGTGTTATTCGAAGTCAGATTGCTTCTGTCCATCAAGGCAGAATTAAAATCTAGTCGATAAAACCATTGGAATATGTATATGGCGGATTACTTTGGGGCATTGCATCAATGGGAATCAGGCAGTATTGGTTGACTTAACGAGTGGTATACTAACTTCTCAAAATCAAAATCTTTGGATCTTCTTTCAAATTTTTTGAATAACGTGGACCAATTTGATGCTGGTTCAGGTTCTTTTCTTTTCTTTTTTGCCCATTTTGGATATGACTTGTGTGAAGAAAGTAAACAAAAAAAAAAAAAAAACGACATCTAAACAAAATGATGCACTTGTTTGCTTATTTTTGGAACTTTGCTTCAGGAAGACTGGCCTACTGAAATGCCGCCATGCTCTTCAAAAATGATATCGGAAGCACTCCCATGAAAAAAAGAAACCAGAACTGTGTTCCAAAAGTCACTTATGG
Source organism: Physocladia obscura (assembly GCA_027596945.1). NCBI lineage: Eukaryota > Fungi > Chytridiomycota > Chytridiomycetes > Chytridiales > Chytriomycetaceae > Physocladia > Physocladia obscura. The sequence goes on from JADGJH010000368.1 coordinate 18,232, forward strand.
CTGTTTATACCGCCGTTAACTGGATTTTTAAATTATTTTCCACCAATTGATTGTAATCGCGGAAATATGTTCATAAATTTGTGCAAGCCAAACTTTTGATATCAGAGGATGAAAAACAAGTCCGACATAAAACTCAAAAAATTTCTGCAACAAACCTTTTTTGCGAATGACAGAGAACAAATATCCAGATCACCCAGATTCGACAACAGAGCAAAGTGTACCAACATTTCACAGCAAAAACTCGTATTCAGTCAATGGGAGCAGCAAATCAAATAACAATGATTTCGACATACCCTTAAACTCTCCTGAATATCAGACGGTTCTTAACCCTAAGAACGGCAACATCTACACCAACATCAAACCCATCCTCAAAAGTGCAAAATCCGATCTCCCGCCAGCACCTCCCGCATCCATCGCACAAGTCAAGCTCTCCCTCCAACGCGCCGCATCAACCAGTAGCTCCAGTAAAAGTAAACGTAGCGGCAGTAATACCAAAAAACATAGAAGTGCCGACGGAGGCGCTACAACTGCCTCTCAAACCTCGCGAATAATCGAATCCGAAACTTTTCAAATGCGGTCCGAATTAGAGAAACAAATTTCTTTCAACAAGGAGCTTGCGTCACGGATGCAGTCGTTAGGGATGCAAGAAATTGAATCTGGTCGAGATTCCACCGCACAGACACGTGGGAATTTCGATTTCTGGAAAGAGGCAAAAAAGAAGTTGTTTATGCGTTTTGGATTGGGCGAAAATCAGGAGTAGTGTTTCTCAATAACAACAAGAATTTGAATTCAATTTATTTTCGTGTTTCGCTTGTTTGGATGGACCCTTATATTTCTTGGCATAAGATTTAGTGCTTCGCTAAGCAAGCGTAATATGAAAGAGCAAACTGTACTTGTAAATGAAATCAAATTCTGATCTTTATTCTTCACAAATGAATGTTGATTCTGTAAAATTGGTTCAGGAGCATTCTTGGCAAAAACTCAGAAAAACTTAAATGAGGCGATGATATGTTATTGAAAACAATGAATAACTTTTATGGGGAAGATGCACCAAACCAAGTTTGTGTCCTTTTTCAGGATGTTGATGGTCGCGCAATCAATTTCTTTACAATTTTTTTTCCCAGGTTCAAGAGTTTGCACTAATTTTATATATATATAAAAACAATAATAATAAGAATAATAAAAATTAATAAATAATAAAAGAATAATAAAAATTAATAAAATTTTTTTAATTATGACAAACTTCCCATTCAAAAGTTCAGTCTTTGGTTTTTAATTTTTTAATTTTATTTCTTTCAACTTGTTATCTTAAGAAAAAGAAGAGAAATATTTTGATGGGGCCTTTAGGGTGCATGAAATCCAGAATCTTTCTTGTCCTTCTCAATCACAGTTCTAATACATGCTTCTTGATCCATTAATACAATTTGATTTCCATATACAAGAAACATGTGAGTGCTTAGTAGCTTATTTAACTGTGTGTTTCTCAGATTTGAGCTTTGATTCGAAATTTTTTCTATTTTAAAATCTCCTCACAACAGGTTTCTTTCAATTAAAAAACCTGGTAACCAGCAGTCTGGATCAAGTCTGTTTTGCTACTAATTTGGTCTGTATCTGAGGGCTGTCAAACATAGTCTCAGGTAATAGTGTTAATAATAATAATATATTGGTAAATTTTATTTTATTGATTATAAACCAAGACTGAACACATATGGTTGGCTCCACCAAATAGATATGCACATCTCAACTTTGTCGTCCCGTCATCAAACATTTCAATTCAACTGATTTTTTGAAACAGTAAATTCAATTTTCTTAACTGCTTTGGAACAGATTTACTAAATCTATTACCAC
>JADGJH010000369.1:7312-20032 GCA_027596945.1 Physocladia obscura
AAAAAAAAAAAAAAAATAGAAAACAGAAATCAACTTATCGCATTTTTAATTTGTGATTTATTATTTTTTGCAGACAAGGACGAAACTAGCAAAAATGTGTGGAATAGCATAACTTTGCCACCAGAAATCAAGCAACAGATACTTTTGTATATTCCAGTCACAGAATACCTCTATGATATCCTGCTCGCTATACGCGACGTCTTTTCTGACTTCGTATCTGACTACCAGTTTGCAACTCTTCACACAAAAATTCATTGTAGTAAATTGGGCCGTCATAAGCCGTACATTCCTGCAAAATTGCCATCTGCATACGTCGCCGCGCTTCTTGTAGTTTACAAAGAAACAGCTGTCGCACGAGCTTGGTGGCGCCATAATCTTTTCAAATCGGAGCCTGTCATTCATATATTACTCTCAAACAACAACATCCAAGGATTTCCAGTCGACGTGTACAATAATCCACTGATTATGGCGTCCGAAAGACGGTTTTCAAATTTGGTGTCTTTGATGCTTTCATATCCTATCTTGGTTGATCCTACGATTCATGACAACGCCGCTTTTCGAGCTGCTGCAACTAACGGAAGCACAAATATTGTCGAGCTACTGTTGAAAGACCCCCGCGTGTCGCCCAGTGCTTTGAATAACGCGGCATTGAGTGTTGCGCTGCGTCACCGACGTATTGAAATAGCGCTGCTAATTTTTCAAGACACGCGGTTCGACTTTCACGCCGGCGAGCCTCTGGTTGTTGCAGCAACAACAGGGAACTTGAACATTGTCAAAATGCTCTTGGGTCGAATGGATCCTGCTGTACAAGGACCAAAGGCTTTGAAGCAAGCGTTACTTGAATTTTTGGACTCGTTCAATAATTTTTTGTTAAAGCAGTCATTTTCAGTTCCGGTATTAATTGATAAAATGCGGGCTGATTATCGCGCTGCTTTGATTGAGATTTTGATTGCAGATCCACGTATTGAAACTCGCAGCGCGATTTTGGCGGCTCAGCATCCAGCATTTGTGGTTTGGGCTAAATATTTGAACCAGATTTTGTTGGCAGAATCAAGCAACCTATTTTTAAGTCAATTTGCAGAACTTGCCTTAGATTATGCTATTGAGTCTGAGAAGCATGAAATTGTGAGCTCTTTGTTAGAGAATGAGAGTGTTTGCTGTTTAGCAAATGGAAAAGCATTACAATGGGTAGTTGAGCATGGTTCAGGGACTCTATTTGAGCGCATTCTCCAAATTTCTGAAACCTTGAACCTGAATGTAGCCGCGTTTTCTATTGTGCAATCAGCATTTGCTAAGTCCCGTTTTGAACTTGGTCAATTGATTTTCGAAGACGTTCGATGCCCGCAGATTGTTAAAAGCTTGTTTCAAAACAGATTTGACTCTGATACACCGAATAATATTGCATTTGATTCTGGTGAAGCCCTTTTTTCCTTTTTCCTTTTCAAATTTAAATTTCTGTTCGTGCTTGTTTATTTCTGAACATAATTTTCAGATTGCGATGACTTCGTGCTTGATGATACTGATGTGGAGGATGGTGATGATAACGAAGAGAGCGAAGCTGAATGATTTTAAAAAGTAAAAATAAATAAAAATTAAAAGACATAATTTTTAATTAACAATTCTGGAGGTAATGTAGGCCAAAGCAAAAACTTGGAACTACGACGAAATCTTACAAGACTCCATGTCAATAAAGGTCAATACATGTCATAATTATTCACCCCTCCTTATTTTGGCTTTTCAGCAGACGCAGGAAATACCGCGTAAATGGTTTTCAATGACACGCACTCCGTAACCCCAAATGTTCGAGTATTAACTTTACGTGTTTCCTCTTTTTTTGTTTTTATTTTTTTGTTTGTGGGGTAGCACTAATCCCTTGGTTAAGAATGCATCAAGAAATACACGACGTAGCTAATTTAGCATCGAAGATTGCACAAGAATTTTGCGTGGGGCAAATGACAGTAATTGCGATGGCAAATGCACTGGAATACTTGGCATACATCGCCGAATATGCTGGCAAAATACCAATCACAGCCGCGACCAGTCTGCGCCAAGTTTCACATTTGGTTTATCTGTTTGTAAAAACAATGCGAGACGAAACAGCGCTGGGCCAGTCTTCAGTGCTCCGAAAACGGCTCGAAATCGCGAAATATATCAGTGACCAAATCGCAATCGCATTTGAAACAATTGACACAAACAGCACAAATGTTGGTACAATAATTAATCAAGATTTGACCAATGCAATCTCGCTTGATATTTCTGAGTTTGACAAGGGAACAGACAATGCTGGTTTCTTTGAATACCCATGGAAACCAGGCGTTTGTACTCTAAAAATTGCCGAAGAAGCAGATATTTTGTTCTCTAATATCACTGCGAGGACTGCAGATGGTTTCTTTGAAGCCATTTCTGTTAAAATACATTTTATTGGACGTATTCCTAGTGAATCTCGTTTGATCGCAAAATCTCGAGTTTTTACTCATCCAGCCATTTATTCTCCATCATGTATTTGTCTCAATACCACATCACCTTTTGTGGCTTTCGATGCTTCGATTCGGAGCATGAAATCATTTTTGCATTCCCAGAGCCAATCACTTCATTTCAACAGCTTTAAACACCAAATTGTCAAAGAATTGGCGACTGGACTCGCGCACATGCATTCCCTTGGTTTTTCGCATGGAAATATCAAACTTGAAAACACAGGAATTGGTGAGCAACAAAAAAAAAAAAAAGATAACCAAAAAACGCGCATCACACAGAAAATGAAAACATAATAATTAGGAGCCGATGGTTTTGCGAAATTGATTGATTTCGGGGCCGAAACGTTGAACCGATCGATGTCGCAGGAAAACGAATTACTGTGGAAGTCATCGAAAATTTCCAACGTGTTTGCAGCAGACGCTCTATCCTTTGCAATCACTGCGTTCGAGATTTTATCGGGACGCCCTGCTATTTACCCGTTGAAAAAAAGCAATTCAGGAAATGTGATATATGATAAAATCAAAACTGACTTTGATTTCAATTTTATTGATCCCACTTTGCGTAAGATTCTCATTGAATGCTGGCAAAGTACTCCTTCAGCTGATTATTCAGTTATGAAAATTTGGGGAAAGTTGAAAAATTCACAGGAAAATATTCTTCCAATGTGAGATTTCTGTTTTTTGTTTGGTTGAAAAATATTTTTTGATTATTTTCTAGTGAAATAGGACCCGAATCTGTGTATATGCGTAATTTCTTGTCTGTAAAGTCAATCGACGGAAATGAAGACGTCGTTTTAGGAAGTTCCGGTATTATTTGTTTGATCAGCCACAACCAAACTAATTTAAAAAAAACGAATTACAGTTCTATACTTGAAACCCAACGTATGGAAAACCATATTTCTGCCATCAGAAATCAAGCAAAGAATACTGCTGTATATTCCAGTAACCAGCTGCATTTGTGATATAATGCTTGCCATAAGTGGCGTTTTTGAAATAATTTCTGATCATCATTTTGCCATTCGTCACATACAAACACGCTGTTTCCAGTTTCTGGATTGGCACAGTATTCCAGAAAACTTACCAGCATCGTACGTGGCTGCTTTCTTCATAATATACGAAGAAAGATTTTCTGCAAGCTGGTGGCATTATAATCTTGCAAAATCAGAACCTGTCCTACGTGTTTTACTTGCAGATAATCACACTCAATTCATGATAGCTAAAAAACTCAGCAAACTACTGATAATGGCATCTGAACGAGGTTTCGTTCATATAGTAGCATTAATTCTGTCGTACAATAATCTTGTTGATCCTTCCGCGCAAGACGAAGCTGCACTCCGCTATGCGACAATTAACGGAAATACCGAAATCGTAAAATTGTTGCTTCATGATCCGCGTGTTTATCCAAGTGCATTAAATAATAAGTCACTCATTAATGCGCTAAGAAAAAATCACATTGATATTGCGTTATTGATTATTCAAGATCCGCGTTGTGATCTTTACACCGGCGAGCCAATGGTTCTTGCAGCGCAAAATAGACAATCTGAAATTGTTCGCATGTTTTTGGCCCGGATGGATCCATCAGTACAGGGTGCCAAGGCTTTAGAGAAGTTGCTAGAAAACTCACTGAACTTTTATAGGTGTTCAATTTATTCTCCTTCTCATATTCAAAATATCTCAGATTTCAGTCGTATTGGTTTGATTTCATTCTTGATTTCAGATCCACGTATAAATTCTCAAAAAGTAATTGCGGAGGTTGAAAATCCGGAATTGCTGCTTTTGGCTGTATATTTGGATCAAGTTGAGATTTTAAAGATAATGATACAGTCTTGTATGTTGCTTTCAAATCAATATGCTGAGCGCGCCTTGAATTACGCTGTTGACTCTGGAAAAAATGAAGTTGTGAGACTTTTGTTGCAGAGTGATAGCATTTGCCGTAAGGCCAATGCCAAAGTATTACAATGGGCAGTTGAAAATGATTCTGGCAATGCGATTGAGCGTATTCTTCGAATATCTGAAGCTATTAACTTTGAAGTTGATGCATTTTTGGTATTGCAATTTGCGTTGGAAAAATCGCGCTTATTAGTTGGACAATTGATTTTGGATGATGCTCGCTGCCCTCAAGTTGTTCGAAACTTATTTCAACACAAATTTGACGCTGAGGCTCAGCATAGCGGCTCATGTGAGTCTGGTAAGTTGATTAACATTTTCGGTTTTTCTAATAGAAGTACTTATATTGCAGATGGCAGCGATTTTATGTTTGATGAGGATGATGATGATAATTATATGAACGAAAATAGTGGTGAAGAAGAAAGTGAAACAGAATGATGTTATGTGGAATAAGCCCTATGTCAAGGACTTTCAATTCTTGTTATGATTTCCAATCATGACAATTTTATAAAAAAACGCAACTCAGCAAAGAAAAGAAAAAATGACAAAAACTGTAGTTATAACCGGAACAAGCCGTGGAATCGGCCGAGCACTCGCAGAAAATTATGTTAAACAAGGCTGGACAGTGTTTGCAACAGCACGCATTCTTTCTACAATCGAATCAACACTTCCTCCAAATGCAAAGAAACACTCGTTGGACGTGACATCCGAAACATCAATCGCATCATTTGTGGAAGCAATCGGATCAAAAACGCCTGTCCATTTGCTCATCAATAACGCCGGGACGCTTCCGCCTCCAAAACCTTTCGAAAGTATTGGAAAGCAGGAAATGATGGACGCGTTTGAAGTGAATGCCGTGGGACCAGTTCTAGTAACGCAGGCATTGTATGAGAATTTGAAGCTTGGGGCAGCTGTGGCTGCTGGTGGGAACGGTGTTGGAGGAGTGGTGGCAAACTTGTCGTCGATTTTGGCGTCGATTGAGAAGAACATGACCGGAAGTTATCACGCATGCAGAGCAAGTAAAGCTGCAAATAATAGCTTTTCAAAGTCGTTGGCGTAAGTTAGCGCCTTTTTTGTTTTTTTACAATTTCTCTATAACAATCTGTTTGAAAAAAAGATTCGATCTGAAACCAAATGGAATATCCATACTCCAATTTCACCCTGGATACGTCAAGACAGATATGTCACCACAAGGAATCGTTTCACCACAGAGATCTGCAGAAGGAATCGCTAAAGTGATTGACCAGGCATTTACTGATACTGCATTCAACATGACTGGACAATTTTTCGACTTTCAAGGAAAAAAATTACCGTGGTAACCGAAATATTTACAATAAAATATGACAATCAAAAATTTTGTTGTTTACTCTTTTTTTTCTAAATGCTATTACTGCACCTGTGGCCAAACTCCAATATTCTAATTCTTTAGAGCCAATACTTACAATTAAAAATTATGTGTAAGTAATATAAAGCATCGCTAGCTTTATCAATAGACAGTATGTTAAAAGATAGAAATATATGCATCAAATTTATTGTTTTTCAGATTCGTGACTTTCCAGTCTTTGAATTAATTGCTTTCTGAATTCTCGAACTTTTTCAAGTTCTTGGATGCGTTTAATCGCCACTGCATGTGACTTATCAAGAACAGCCAAAGTTTTTTCTATACAGAGTGATAGCATTTCCTCCGACTCTTGATATCGCCTTGTCTTAAAATAAAAATCAGCAAAGGCTTGCATCACGTGAAGGGAACTCAAATGCGAGTCTCCATGAACTTTTCTCATTCCGTCAAGCGCTTCTTTATACATATTTTCAGCTTCATCATACTTTTCCAGGGACTGGTAAATTAATGCAAGATTAAAAATAGACGTCAACGTATTAGGATGTGATTCGGTTATTGTTTTTCTAAATCCTGCCACGCATTCGACCATTAGCAGTTCCGCCTCGCTGAATTTTTTCATTTTCCGATACAGAAGAGACAATTGATTCATTGCAACTAAAGTGTTACTATTCATGCTTCCAATAAATTGCCTTTTGAAATTAAAAGATCTTACAAGAAGCGGTTCCGCCTCTGCTAGTTTATCTTGATATAAAAAACAAGATCCTAAAAGTACTTCAAGTGAGTCAGTAATTGTATGAGCTTCTCCGATTCCCTTTTTGCAGATTTCAATACTTTCACTCAAGATTCTTTCGCATTCTTCATAATTCTCCAGTTTAATCAAAAGATTTCCAAGTTCAAGCTGAGCACCCAACGTTTCGGGATGAACAGGGCCAAGCAATCGACAAAACCCATCTATAGCTTCGACAACCATTTCTTTTGCTTCGTTGTATTTTCCTTGATATCGATATGCTGTCGCCAATCTACTCATATAAATATACTTTTTGCGTGAATCAGCGTTGATTTGCTTTACTCCATTCAAAGCCAAAAGATACAGCTCTTCCGCTTTTTTGTAATCAGCAGTATTTTGATATACTGCAGCAATGTTACCAAGTGCTTCAATATATTCTTCGGTGCTTTTTCCTGAGGTATTTATTTTAATACAATTTTCTGACAGGTTTTTCGATTCATCAAACTTTTCTAAAGAGTTAAGGAATGCCGCCAAATTGTTCATTGCCTGCAATGTTTGTTTATGTGTATCTCCAAAAACCAATTTGCATGTTTCATATGCACGAGAAAAATATTGTTCAGCAGCATTGCTACTGCCATTTTCATAATGAAAATTTCCCAAAGCAGCAAGCCAGGCACATTTTTCTTCATTGCTTGACGCTTTTGCAAGTTTACTTTCTGACAAGTTTACAATCCAGTTGAAAAAGGTGGAAAATACAAGTTGATCGAGTTTTGAAAAACCAATACTTCTGCGAATCACATTAAAAATTTCATCTTGATCGCTTTGATGTTGACAATGACTGACTTCGCTGTTCGAGTATTTCAAAATCTCGTAAAAGGTCAAGTTATCTGCCATTATACTTTCTATGAAAGTTTCTTGCTCATTGGGCGGTAAAGCAACGTAAAATTTGGAATTGGATTTAACTGATGCATAAATTTCGTACACACACCATGCTCGTTTCAGTGGAAGTGGGTCAGACCAGGGGAGCATTACAAGCACGAGATTACCAATTTTCGCAATAGTTTGCTGGAATGTATAAGCCAGCCATTCGAACGACTTTTCATTGAAATCATGCTGTGAGGTTGAGAATATATCAAGCCAGATGAATGTTTTGTCGGGATTCAAATTTTGCTCACGAATGAATGATTCGATTGAATGTAGAAGATCTCTAAATTTGAACTCCCATGCATGTGAAAAAAAAAAAGTTGCCTCCTTAACGAGATTATTATAAATAGGATCATTTTGAAGCTGTTCAACCAACGAAAGTCTGGTTTCACATGTCATCGGTAATATAAACGATTGGCAAACTTCAGTGGTAGTTAGTCCTTCAACAGCATCGGTACCTCCCCAGCTCTTCAAAATGATTAAAATCGCTGTAAATGAAAGTGCCATGGTCGAAATCTTGTGTTTTTACTTTAATATTCAGAATATTGCATTTTTCATTACCTCTTCATGAGATACATTGTGATCGGGCACAAAAATTGTAGTTTCCTACATTTCAATATCATTATTTGAGCCTCATTCAATTCGAATACAAATCCCACTTACTGCAAACACTTGCATACCATCCTCGCTTTTCAAGTCCGAGAATTTATTATTTGACATCAAATCTTTTATACTTGACATCGAGTTTCTTTATATGATATGTTATATTTGATATATGTCAAACAGTAAATGACTCACTGTTTTATTTGCGAAGAATTTTCGGTATGAGGGTTTATGCCAGTGTTTGAACTGAAATGAAATTGGTCAGTGTAAAATTTTTAAAAATTGCCCATTAATCACCTATAGCTGGTCATAAGCACAGATTTCTGTGGAATTACTTTCATTTCAGCGTCATTCTGATTGAGAGAATCGAAAAGAGCTGATGGAGCAATGTCTTTGCGTCCTGAGCCGTGTTCATTTTCAACAACAGATGATAGGACTGGATTTGGTTCATCGTCCAAGATTTCCAGCGCATTGTTCGAAATTACAGCCGGAAACGAGACGTTTAACCTCGACGCATCGTTGTAATGATGGTCGAAAAGCTGCTTCACCTTTTGCAAAAATTTTTGAAAACTCATGGATTTGAATAAAATTAAAAACTTTATTTTCCAAGCTTTTTTAACTACACTGAATTAAAGTAGTACCTCCCAAGGCGTTAGAATAGTTTTCAATATCTGGAATAAGTCCTACAGCAATATTGAGTACTTGCACAAGATGGCTGCACTAGAATCCCAAAGTTTGTGAATCCGATTTTGAAATTCTTTGTGTTGATTGGATTGGAAAGCAAGACAAAAATACTCGCAGCCACATATTTACGTAAGCATCTTTTAAACATTTTTATACTCAGATAATAGTTTCTGGCCATTCCTTCCCGCAGCATGACGAGCCAAACTCGATATCAATGATGATCCAAGATTAATATCTACGTTGTGCAAACGGGTGATTTCAGTGTTGTGTGCTAAATAATTATGCGTAATTGCATTGTCGAGAATTCGCTTATCAAATTGCAGTTTGTTTTGTCAAGGATAGGAATTTTTCGACAAAAAATCGAGTCTAAAAATTATGGGTCTATTTTTCAACTTTAATTTTGATGCTATTCATTAAGTACTACTTTTGGAACATGAATGTAAGGCAAGATAATGAAAATATCACGTTCTACTCAGCTTTCCTCCATCAGATTTCGTTAGTTTTTCGAATTCCGGGAGAAAATAGCAGGGCTCTGGGAAACAGAGAAACCTTATCAGTAAATAAATAGACGCGAAAACTTCAGAATAATACTACCAGCTAGACTGCGCTGGTTAGATCGGATGATTGCGGATCTCTGCATTCCGATCTCTTTTCTCAACAATTTTTTCCTCCATCTCCAGAAAATCACCCCAAGTTTTCACTATTTTCCCCCATTGTTCTCTGAAACGTCAAAAAGAAAATAGTATGAATCTTGCGCTGCTGCGAACCGCCGTTGTTTGTGCGCGCAATGTCCGAACAGTGCTTGGCCGAACGCACCCAGTAGTAACTTGTTCGATTCCCATAAATCGCCAGTTTTCGCAAAGCGCGTTTCGTTTGCCATCCGCTTCCTCCGCTTCCGCCTCTTTCGCTTCCCGCTTCTCAAAAGTGAACGCAAAGTCGCTGCAAACTTTGGCTGCGCTCGATATTTTTGCACGCCGCCACATTGGCCCGTCCGATTCGGACATTGCGGAAATGCTTAAAGTTGTTGGCGCTGACTCCCTCGACGCGTTGACCGCGAAGGCAGTGCCGTCCCGTATCCATATCAAAAACAAGACTCAGCTGGGCCCCGCTATGCCCGAAACAGAAGTTCTCGAGCGATTGAAGTTTATCGCAAGTAAAAACCAGCTTCTCAAGTCTTATATCGGAATGGGATATGCTGCAGCAATTACACCCCCAGTCATTCTAAGAAATATTATGGAAAACCCAGCCTGGTACACTCAGGTTTTTTCAGCTTTTCGTTCTATGTTTTCGGTGCATAGTTATGTGCTAATAACCCTCTTTCGAATTAGTACACGCCGTACCAACCGGAAATTTCTCAAGGCCGCCTGGAATCTCTGATAAACTTCCAAACAATGATTCAAGATCTAACTGGTCTGGATATCGCAAATGCTTCGCTTCTGGATGAAGGAACTGCCGCTGGCGAAGCAATGCTTATGTGTTACTCAGCTTACAATCGCAAAAAGAACGTCTTTTTCGTCGACGAGCGAACGTTTTCGCAAACAATTGCTGTTCTTAAAACTCGCGCAGAAGGATTTGGAATTCAAGTTGTCGTTGGAAACTATGAATCTTTCGATTTTGAAAATTACAAAGACCAACTCATGGGTGTTTTGCTTCAGGTTAGCACTGGGCGATCTTGCAATCCGCAACAGAAAAGTTTTAAATTTTTTTTTTACTGATTGTCCAATAGTATCCAAACAGTGAAGGTTCAGTTGTAGACTATTCCACCTTTGCAAAACGTGTGCATAACGCAGGTGCAATGGTCACGGTTGCCACTGACTTGCTTGCTTGCGCACTTGTGAAACCTCCAGGCGAGTTTGGCGCTGACATTGCCTTCGGAAATTCGCAACGTTTCGGTGTTCCTCTAGGTTATGGTGGCCCACACGCAGCATTTTTCGCTGTTAAAGATGCTCAAAAGCGACGTATGCCAGGTCGCCTTATTGGTGTATCAAAAGACGCAAACGGAAAAATCGCGTATCGGCTTGCTCTCCAGACACGCGAACAGCACATTCGTCGTGAAAAGGCAACTTCGAATATTTGCACTGCGCAAGCCCTGTTGGCAAACATGGCTGCAATGTATGCTGTTTACCATGGACCTGTCCGTATCAAAGCGATTGCAGAACGTGTTCACAAACTAACGAGCGTTCTTGCCTCCGGAGTTACGCAGTTGGAACATGAAGTCATCAATAAGGAAAGCTTCTTTGATACTTTAACTATTAAAGTTCGGGGTGGTAATGCCACTATATTCCACACAGCAGCCGTCGAAAATGGAATTAATTTGCGTAAAATTGACGCCACGCATGTTGGAGTTACATTGGACGAAACGGTTTCTGTGAAAGATTTGACAACCCTCCTGAAAGTGTTTGCGTACGGATCATTTGCGGAACAATACAAATTCGGGACGACAACACCCCACACTCACACCACACCATCTATCGAAGCTCTTGTTTCCAATGTCGCCTCCACAGCAAACTTCCCAGTCTCATTAACGCGTACATCATCTTACCTCACCCACAAAGTCTTCAACAAATATCACAGTGAGACCGAAATGCTGCGCTACATCACCGCACTCCAACACAAAGACCTTTCTCTCGCCGACGCCATGATTCCACTCGGCTCATGCACAATGAAGCTCAACGCCACTACTGAAATGATTCCCGTCACATGGCCAGAATTCGCTAACATCCATCCATTCGTACCCATCGACCAGGCGCAAGGATACGCCCAAATGCATGCCGAGCTCGAATACGCGTTAAGCGAAGCAACCGGATTCTCACACATTTGCTTACAGCCAAACTCTGGCGCCCAGGGCGAGTACACAGGTCTACGTACCATCACAGCGTACTTTGCCAAACGCGGCGAAACGAACCGCAACGTTTGCTTGATTCCTGTCTCGGCGCACGGAACAAATCCTGCCAGCGCAGCAATGTGTGGATTAAAGGTTGTGGTTGTGAAATGTGAGGAAAATGGAAACTTGGATCTTGTTGATTTAAAGGCGAAAGCGGAGCAATATAAAAATTCGTTGGCGGCTGCGATGATTACATATCCGTCAACATATGGAGTGTTTGAAGACACCATTTCGCGTGCTTGTGAGATTGTTCATGAAAATGGAGGGCAAGTTTATATGGATGGTGCGAATTTAAATGCCCAGATGGGTTTATGCAAGCCTGCTGAAATTGGAGCTGATGTTTGCCACCTGAATTTGCACAAGACATTTTGTATTCCACATGGCGGTGGTGGGCCTGGAATGGGGCCAATTGGAGTGTAAGTTGTCTTAAGAAGTTGGAGAAGGATTAATTTCATTGAAAAAATAGGAAACCCCATCTTGCCGAATTCCTTCCAACTCATCCTGTCGTTGCACCAACATCCAGCGTCAACGCAATCGGTCCCGTTTCTGCAGCTCCTTGGGGCTCTGCCTCAATTCTGCCAATCTCCTGGGCATATCTTAAGATGATGGGCGATGACGGTCTTCGCAAAGCCACCCAAGTCGCGCTACTAAACGCAAACTACATGCTCAAACGCCTTGCTGGAGAATATAAAATCCTCTTCACTGACGCTAATGGCCTCTGTGCACACGAATTCATTCTTGACGCCCGCGTATTCAGCGCCGTTTCACACGTAGAAGCCATTGACATTGCCAAACGGTTGCACGACTATGGCTTCCACAGCCCAACAATGTCGTTTCCCGTGCCCAACACGCTCATGATTGAACCGACTGAATCTGAGTCCAAAGTTGAACTTGACCGGTTTTGCGACGCGATGCTTAAAATCCGGGAAGAAATTCGGGATATTGAAGAAGGGCGACAGCCGGTGGAAGGGAATGTTTTGAAGCGTGCGCCACATCCGATTGATGTTGTCGCAGCGAATGAATGGGATCGGCCTTATACACGTGAACAAGCGGCATATCCTGTGGCTAGTTTGAGACGTAATAAGTTTTGGCCAACGGTTGCGAGAGTAGATGATACTTACGGAGACCGTAATTTGATATGTAGTTGTCCACCTATTGAAGAGTATGAGGAATGATTGAGTCTGGGGTTTAATATTAT
>JADGJH010000370.1:0-20032 GCA_027596945.1 Physocladia obscura
AAATAAAAAAATAAAAAAATAAAAATTCAAGGTATAAAGAAACAATAAAAGATTGGACTTATTTCCAAAACCAAAAAATATAGATAAACTGAACAGAATTAAAAAAGATCTCTTACGATAAGAGCACACGTAATACACATATCTATTAACTCCTGTTCTATTTTCTCTTGGCAATGGAGGAATAATTTTGACTTTTGGCTTCGGAATGCTTGCTTCGTCGGCTGCTGCAGCAGCTACCGTTTCTGGATCAACCGCTTCACCTTCAGCTGCAACAGCAGCATCGCCCTCTGCACCGCCTTCACTCCCTTCCGGTAGAATTCCGTTTGCAATATTTCCATCTTCGTCATCAACGCCATCTTTCAATTCGCCTTCGGTGATGATGTAATTTGCAGACAGTCCATAGATTTTTCCCCAGAGCCGTACAGATTTCAGAGGCTTTTCGGCAACTAGCTTGCGAAGGGACAGGAAAAGCATAAACGTTTCTTCGCGACCAAATGAAACCTGCGATATAAAAAGAAAAAATATTAATTTTTAAATATCAGTTATTTGGAATAATTTTTTGTTTTTACTTACACCTGCCCATTCCCATAAATTTGAAAGATCCATAATATCAGGAATTTCGCCCAACCCTTCTTCTGGAGGATCTTCTTGGGACGGTTGCTGTTGTTTAACAGTTAAAAGAAAAACCAAGAACAAGTAAATGAAGGTTTTTTTTAAATAATTTTTTTGTTACCTCATATAAAGCCATTTGCTCCTTTGAAATTTTTATTTCTGGAGCAGAGTCATACGCAGGCTAATTGTGAAAGAAATTGAAAATGTTAGGCCACTTCTTTTTTTTAACCAAAATAAAAGACAAAGAACCTTGAAAATCGATGATGTCGGATCAACAGTTCTGAATTTCGATCTTTTGATTTCACCAGAAATGGATTCGAAAATATCTGATTTGTAACAGGAAGTAAATATTCATATATTTTAACATGTGTGTATTTGTAAGACTAACCAACAGGATTCCTCGGCCTGGTTTCCAAAACGCGCATTACAGTCAAGGTCAAATGATCGTACAAATTCATGTCAGATTTTTCCGAGTTCTGTAGCAAAAAAGAACGGGCCAACTGCAACTCAACATCTTCGGGGAGCTCAGACTCGGGCTTTATGTATACGTCTTTTCTTTTCAAATAAGGAGTTGTCGACGTGACGAGAGATGCGCGGGTAGATGGCACCGCCGCAGCTACTTGCGACGGAGCTGCGGCTGTTGTTGTTGCTGCTAGTATTTGTGGGGTCGTTGAATTTTCAGTACTCGCAAAATCTTGCGATGAATCTTGCTGAGGAGCAGCAGTTGAGGTTGCAGGAGACGCGTCTGAGATTTCGGGTTCGGAAGGTGGCTGTCGCCCGGCAGCTGAAGGACGAAGTGATGATGGCGTTTCGCCGATGGCAGTATTTTGAGATTCTTGTCCTTCTTCGTTGTTGCTTTCGTTTTGCTCAGCTGTCGGATCATCCATCTTTTTTTTTTGTTGATAATTTTGTCAGGATTTCACTTTTCATGTTCAACTCTTCGAGTTTCTTTTGAATATCGCTTTCCCAAATAGAACAAACAATGCCATCAATTGAATGAGGTTTTAGTATTTTTTTCTGTGTTGCTGTTATTTAAAAACTTCTTTGGGTCTGACAATCAAAAAACAAATTAAACTTCAAAATGACAACTCACAGTCCAAATCACTAATTAGTACAAATATTGCACATCTTTATGATTTTTAAAGTGATAAAAGCCAGTATGCAAGCTATATTTCCTTTGTAATTGCAACTAATGGATGTTTTTTGTTCTATTTGGAAAGTTTAGAAACATCTAATTAAATGAGAAACTAGGGTGTCTCTGCAATTCCAGCATACTTTGTGCAAAGTAAAATAAAATATTTGACAAAAATGGAATGGAAACATGTTTTGTTGAGTTTAAGTCAGTATGGAGTAGACTTACTTCCGTTTCTTAGGAACAATTTTGGTATTCACACAGCATTTGATGGTTTAACCTTGTGGTTTGAATAAATGTTATTGGTTCCTTCTTTAAAACACTACTAGCTTCATGCAGCCTCTGGACAAGGAAATTAATGGTTTTATATATTTCCAATTGTCTTGGTAACATGTACAATTGTTTATATGTCAGTTCAACCAAGAAGTGATAGAATTGGTTGGGTTGGGTTTAAGTTGTCTTAAAGTTGACTGGAAATAGTGTATACACACTTTGGTTTGCAGTTGGAAAAATTTGTGGAATTAACGGTGCTGATCACTATCAATAGTTTCCTAACTTTTAATGTTGCTGTTATTGTTGTCACAATTGCCACTAATGCTGTCTTCATCAACATATAATTGAAGATTATTCTTAACTTATTTGTTGTTGAGATCCTGAACACCAACTGCATTTTCCAATCACCATGGAGGCGTTTTGTGGCATCTTCTGAATTTCAAGAGCGCAGTCATGCCACCTTGTCCCACATATGCCAGTACCAATATATTCCTGCCTTTTCCTCTGCTTATATTTCTATAGCCTTTCATTTAATCTGGATTATATTTGCTCAGACAATAAAACCATTTGAAAAAATTTGCTCCAGACTTTTTGTGAAAATTGTTCATTTTGATTTGCTCAGCCCTTAAAATCCAATTTTGGAAGTCGTCCAATCCTGTCTTGTTATTAATATTCTTCTTTATTCTTAGCACTTTTAAAGCGTACACTTGTTTTGTGATGCATAAAAACACGGACAAGTTTTGTCATTGCCGTGATAGTCAGAGATTTCAAATTCGAACTGTTTTTGGAAAATTTTCTAATAACTTTGAAAAGAAACAATCTTTTCAAGGTTGTTAACAAACTATTTTTATTATTTTGTGGCTTTTTGTATTTTTGTATTTGAGTTACAGTTGGTTGTGGAGAAAGAATATAGTTGAGTTGGAGGTAGGGAGTTGGGTAACGAGAAGCTGAAATGTGGCGGAGAGAAGGGTAATCCAAAAATCTATACAGCCAGCTGGACAAAGCGTCGAATAATATTCCCACGATTGGATGATTGATGGACACGTCTGCAAGAATAGTAAGCGGGCTTTCGACCACATGGTAGCGGATTGTTTAGGGTAAAAAGAAACCGCTCTTACGGCGATGGGAATATCATATCAGTATTCTGAGTCAAGGGCGATTACTCGCTCGGTAGCTTTAATTTTGAATGGATGTCTGTTGTTTGGATGGGTATCGTTGTTTCCTGCAAATAAAAACAAATATTGCTTCTCCACGCAGCTCTACTAGAAATAGTAATTGCAAACTTATATATTGTTAAAAGCCCAGAATCAGCACAGTTGGAGATATTTGGACGAAATGAACAAATTGAGTGAGATCCACAAGAGGGTTTTTTGAACAAGTCGGCGAAGATGAAACACTTGAAATCAGAGTAAGCTTTCGAGAATAAAATGCATGTACAATGGTTAATGAGTGAACAAGTAAAATCAAATAGATGCTTTTTTTTTCTTTTTTTTAATACGGGAGATGGGTGGTTGTTGGAGATCACGCGACAAAAATTCATTCAATTTCCATCAGAGGGACAAATGAAACGTTGGCTCTCGAGGTGGTCGTCACCGACGCCCACGACAACGACAACGGCAACATCGACTGTACCAACGTCAGCACCTACGTCTGCAAAAACTTCTGTTGCCGCAACAGGAACAGGATCAGACGGTGGACAGGGAGCAGCAGTTACTGCAGCACCGCCATCAGCAATATCTCCGCCGCCACAATCAGCAGATAGCGACGGAGTCCTTGGGCCAGTGGGCAAAGAGCGGCGTAAACGTGGCAGCCGCGACTCTGACGGATCAGCATCCTCATCGTCGATGTCGTTCCGAGGATTCATGCTCCGTGCATCGTCGGCGCCAGAATCTGGGGCAGGCGCAGACAAAGATGGCAAGGACAAAGAGAGCACGGCACGTAGTTTCTTTGCGCGACTTCTTGCATCCAACAGCACCAGCATCCAGCAGCTAAAAGAGCAGCAGCAGAAGGAGAAGGAGCAGCGCGAGCGCGAGCGGGAGCAGGCGCTGGTGCTAGAGCAGGCGCTGACGGCACATGCGCCGCCCGTGCTTTTTGCACCACCGGAGCCAGAGCTGCCGGCGCCTGTGGTGGTGGTGATGACTGCGGGTGGCGTAGGAGGGAGTGTGTTGGAGGCGCCTGCGGTGGCGGCACTCAAAGGCGAGCGACGCACGTCGCACAGCCCGCGGTCGTCGTTGCTCGGCCACAACATTGCGCTTGCGGCGGCCGACGAGCAGCTGCTGAATGCCGCCGTGGCCGCACGCCTGCTTGACGAGAGTAACCAGGACTTCGATTCCGCAGCCACCACGCCGTGTTCTGTGTCGGGTATGACAAATAATGTTAATGACGTTGCGGACTCGTCGGCCACATCCCCCGTCCCCTCCAAGCCCAATACGCCGCTTCCTCTCGATGCACTCGCCACCCCAACTCCAGCCCCCGCCAACCCCGTCCAACTCAACCGTCGCGCTTCCATGCCAACCATTTCTACGTCCACCGCTTCCTCTACTTCCTCTACTTCTGTTGTTGCTGTTGCTGCTGCCGCTGTCTCGGAAGTCACTAAAATTATGCGCAGAACTTCTTCTCTTCATTGGGTTAACTCTGTTCCGGATCTTGACTCTATGTAAGATAAATTACCATCCTTTTTTGCATGAACAAATTTTTTACATTCTCTTGTATCCTATTGCATTGTACAGTGCCGAGGACTCCAGTGTTGCGTCAATCGTGCCAATTCAACCGTCCAAGTCTTCTGGTTCCTCGTCTCCGAATAAAAACAGCAAAAACAGAACTTCAAGTCCGCTTTCGCTGCCTCCGTCACCACCTGGGACACCGACCAGGGACAGTCCACCAGCTGTGAATGAAGACGATTATGGCCTTGTTGTTGGAAGCAATTCTCTCGCGACCCATCAAGATTCTCGATTTTCTGTTGGAACTGAAGCAACAATCACTAATTTATCACCAATCGAAGATAACAATATCGTCGCTGTTACCCAAGGAGATGTCATCGTCGCTGCCACGGCTCATGCAACCGAAAAAGTCTCTGACGAACCAGCTTTACTGGTTGATGGCGGCTCTGTGGAAGAGTATGAAGGAGAGGGTGCTGTTTCCTCAACCAGTTTTACTTCTGACGAAGATTACACCGGCACAGTCTCCCGTGACGAAGAAGAATCTACTAGCCCCACTCAGTTTCGCAAGCGCAGCAGAAGCAGCTCTTCTGAAGATGCTACTGTTGTTCAAGATGGATCCGATTCGTTCGATGACAAAGAAGAAGAATTTGAAGACCAAAAGGGGTCTTCAACAACCGATGGAAAAGCTCAGCATTTTGTCAGCGATTCGCGTATGCCTGTTCTCAGTCCTTTGATTGAAGAAACGGAAGAAACTTTGCAAAGTGATTACAAGGACGATTTTACCAAAGATCTTTTGGAATCGGAACAAAATGAAATTGAAGTCGAGCATATTCAAGAACAAGTACAAAATTATGTGAACCTCGATTTAACCAACTTGGAACAAATTGGTACGAAAGAAATTTTACAAGATGAGGTTAAAAGTTTGACTGTGGTTGCGGTTCAAGACATTGGGTCACCATCAGCTCTTTCGCCATCAACTACTGTTATAACTGCTGAACAATTTGCTGCTTTAGAGCCTCAATCCGAAGAAGAAGAGCCAGCGTTGGATGAATTTGAAAAGGAAGCCATCACGGGAATCGTGGATGAAATGTTCTCCTCTGTTGGAGCCAGCTCAACGATTGAAAATTTGGCTGCTATCGCAACACTTGACGACTCTAAAAATGCCCAATTACCCTCAACAAAAGAAACTGGTCTCCGTGTGACGAATCCCGAAATATTTCCAAACGATTATTTAGATCCTGAACTCGTCTTGCCACCGGCAGCTGATACTACTTCTGTGGAAACCAAAACTGATCAAGTTGAAAAGACACTGCAAGCACTCAAAACTCGTTTAACGTTTAGGCCAACTGTTGCAATGGGTGAAAAAGAAAAACTGGCAAACTATGTTTTGGTACGTTTAATACCTTTACATATCCATTTTTCGGTTATATTTAGATATTTTTTTATATACAGGAACTTGCACGCCCCATCTTCTTTCCTCCACCTAGCGCTAGCGCTTCTTCCAGTGCCGAAACAATCAACACAAACTCTATCATTCCCCGTAAATCGATTCCCGTCCATCAGAAATCCGTCTTGCTTTCTCGCTCAGAATTTGAAGTTGTCACAGTTTGCTGTCGTTTGCCGCGGCACCTTTCTTATGCTTTACACAAGAAGATCTGCACACTGACTCCTGAAGCTTCTAAGACAGGTGTTGTCGGATGGTCTGAGTTTGAATTGTTTGTGGAAGGAATTTATCAGCGATGGAACCCAGATGTTGAAGCCCTTGCATTTGAAATTTTAAAGACAGGTGGTGCCAGAGATAAATGGCTTGTACCAGAGGATTTCCGTGTCTTTGTTGAAGGTTTTTATTTAAATTCTGTGATTTATTAGTCATTTGTGCTTGTCTTAAAATTTATTTTGGATTTAGATGTTCTTGACAATAACTCTGCGTTTGCATTTTTGGCATCATCTCCTGATTTTCAAGCAAGATTCAGTAAGAACACTGCATTTCTCAGTTGTAACTTGAATATTTAATCTAATGTCAAATTAACTATAGCTGAAACTGTTATTGTTCGTTTGTTCTATTCATCTCATTTCCATGGCCGCAATCGCCTATCCTTGCGTGATTTCCGCACCGCCCAAATTTACAAGATTATTGCCGACATCGAATCTGCTACTAACTCCCTTGGCCTGAATATTCCACCACCATTCTCGTATAAAGACTTTTATGTGATTTACTGTGCCTTCTGGGAGCTGGACAAAGATCATGATATGTACTTGACTTTACACGATTTGGAGCGGTACAGCGACCGTGGAATCAGTCATGCAGCTCTTGCCCGAGTGATTGAATGTTATGGAAAAGTTCCTGTTTTACCTACTGTTGAAGATGGAAGCAGTGACACTGTTGATGCGCATGTGAGTCCTAGTACTGTTTCAATGCTTGCGAAAAATCGGATCAAGTGTTTTGGTTTCAAGGAATTTGTTGGTTTGTACTCTTTTGGTTCTCGTCTTTTTATTTGGAAATTTAAGTATTTACAATGATATACAGCTTTTATTATGGCTGTTGAAGATAAAACCAGTGTGTCTGGACTATATTACTGGTTCCGTGTGTTGGATATCGACGAGGACGGTCTGGTTTCATTGCTTGAAATAGAAACCTTCTGGGAGCATCAATACACGAAAGTCCCAGAACAGTATACTGTATATGATTTCTTCTCACTCATGTAAGTTTTTTTTTTTTCTTTTTTTTTTCTGCAAACTCAAAATAACCAAAACAAAGTCTTGATCTCATCCGTCCGGATTCGAATTCCATAACTCTACTTGACTTGAAGCGCAACGCTAAAGCAGCTGGTCTGTTCCTCGATTTTCTTCTTGATTCACGACGACACATGGAAAATATTCGACGAAGCGCTGATGTGACATTCCGACTGAATGACGAGGTTTGGGTGACTGAAGAAGACGATGAAGATGTCCTTGCAAGTCCTGGCGCTGATGCTGTCAATAAAGATGCAAATATTACAACTTCAGTCGCACAACCCGAAATTTTGCCCAAACGAATCAAGTTGGAAGGATGGCAGAAGTTTGCAGAGAGAAGGTATCGGCTGTTGTCTGGAACTAATACTGATGATGAAGGAGACGATGATTTGTGATTTTTTGAATTTGTTGAAATTTTTTGGATGTGTTGTGGATTTTATGGGTTGCTTCCCCATCTCCTTTTCTCTGTTTCACTGTCCTTCGCCTCACATGACTACCTGTGTTTTCAATCTCTCTTTCTTTCCCTCGCTCGCTTCATTTCTCTTTTTTTCCCTTGTGGGATGTGGAGGTGTGTTGCTCTTTCTTTTTTTCTTGCCCGTTTTTAGATTCTTTTCTCGACTTCACCCCTGCCCTCTCTGTTGAAGCTTTGTAGTACATTTTTTAGTAAAGAGAAGTGCTTTGTTACAAACTCATGAAAGGAAAGCCGTCAATCGTTATCAAATAAAAATTCCTCCTTAAATGGAAAATGAATGAAGAAAATTATCATTTCTTTCGCCGCTTTTGGTGAAAAATCGAAGGGCGCATACAACAAAAAAAAATAATTTCAAGAGCAAAAAGGAAGAAAAAGTAATTCACGCCAAATCTGGAGCAATAGTCGTTCCTCGAGTAATCTTTCCCCAACCAATCAATCTGTTCGCATTTCGAAGATAAATATTACTGAGACGGAAGACTATAAAACAAACCTCCAGTGCTTGTCAATACGTCTCGACAAGGCAACCTTTTCATCCACTTCGGTACATGCAGGAGTTGTCAGCTGAATTTTCGCAACATCGCCTTTCACACTCAGAACCCTGCATCCACAGCTCGTACTGCCAATATTCGCTAGGAGCACTTCGTTCTTTGCAAGTTTTTCGACTTTTGTTTGTTTTTTCCCGTCTGTTGTCTTGACACCCAAAAGCTGTCTGAGAAGGAAAAAGTTGACTTCGATTTCAGTGTAAATGGCAGGCAGTTTTCCGACTGCGCCAAGAACTTGTCCAACAAGTCTATCAGCACGACAAATTGTGGGATCGATCTTTGTACCAACTCCAATGAGTCCACCAGGAACGGCAAATTTAAGTTCGTTTGATTCGGCAAGAAGGGTAATGATGCGAGAGTAAATCGGGCGGCATTTTACTTTCCCATCTGCGTCTTTTGTGACGAGACCCTGAAGAAAAAGATTTGAGAAGGTCAGATAAAGTAAAACCAAAAAATATTGTAATATACTGACTGGGCGAACTTCAATTTCATCTCCAACTTTCAAAACTCCGCAAAGAATCGAACCGCCAGCAACTCCTCCCTTCAGTGAAGCTACGTCAGCACCTGGCTTGTTCACATCGAAACTACGAATAACAATAAGTTTTGGGTCTGATTTGAAGTCACGCTAGAAAAATATATTAAAACAAAGTTGACAACAGAAAAGCAAATCTCACAATTGGTACAGGAATTCTCTTTACAATGTATTCGTTGACTGCATCAATATTATATTTCAGCTGTGCACTGATTGGAATAACAGGCGCGCCGTCAGCGACCGTTCCTTTAATAAATTTGAGAATCTGCTCGTGTTGTTCGAGGGCGACAGACTCCTTGATCAAATCAACTTTGTTTTGAAGGATTAGAATGTTTTTGAGCTTCATAATTTGAATTGCAGCAAGGTGTTCGGAGGTTTGCGGTTGAGGGCAAGACTCATTTCCGGCAATCAACAGAAGCGCAGCATCCATAACGGCAGCACCTGTTCATTTTTCGCATGAATATTTGGACTTGATGAAGATATTCGATTTTACCGTTCAGCATGGTTGCCATAAGAATATCGTGCCCAGGACAGTCGACAAAGGAAACGTGCCTTATAGTGAAGGTTGATAAAATTAGAGGAGTCAAGACAAAAAAAACACTTGCTATCTACCTCAAGAGCTTCATCTTGCCCAAACAATTCAGTCTATCGCAAGTAAAACCCTCCTCCTGACTTGACTTTGCAGATTTGTAACAGCCGGGGCGAGGGCATGCCTCGTTACTGCATTTGAAGATCTAGTCGGAATGTTAGAAAAACCGCGTAGGAAACGAACGAAGCCAAAGTAACCTTTGCGTTGGCGTACCCCAGCTTGATTGTAATGTTACGCTCGAGTTCATTTTTGAACCTGACAGTTTGGACACCAGAAATAGCCTTGACCACGGTTGACTTCCCGTGAGCTACATGACCAATAGTGCCTGAGGGTTATTGGTCAGGGGGCGGCAACGACATAAAGACGAACGAACAGACCAATATTGATTGTTGCTTGTTTCGCAATCACAATCGGTGATAACGGATTCAGGGCTGAGTAGTCGATCTCACTCATTGGTTTTTTTGTGATTTTTTGTTTTTTCGAATCATCAAGAATGAAGTGTGCAAAGAAACGATTGCTTGTGGACATCAAAACAAAAATTTTCAGCGATCCTCGCACCACTCATTCTCCTTGCGAATTTGCTCCTCCTCTTCCGGTGTAAAATCGTTAACAATATTAAAAGTCTTGCGAATTTCTTCCACACTCTTTCCTTTAATCATATTGGCAACAGTCTTGCAACCTTTTATGAAAACAAGAATAAGGGCGACAGTGTTAATAATTAAAAACCATACGCACCCAAATCCAGCAAGTTCTTCATATCGAGGTAATTGGCAGCGAGAATAACTTCAAAAAGGGTTCCTTGGTCGACATTCATAAATTCTTTGTCACGCTCCTCGATATCCTCAGAAGACTTTGGCCTTGTCTCTTCTTCAGGTGCGGCTGGTGGGTCATCCTTGTGCATGGTGGCGTATTCGATCACTGCGAAATCAACGTTACGAAAGTCCGATCTTATAATAGAAACATTAAGGTCACAAAATGAACAAACCTTTTTGCAGAATCGCTCCCGACACATTTGGTAGCGGGATCGGCTGATCGTCAGCTTCACCAACATCCTGCATTGAAACTTGGGTTTAGTTCCTTGAGGCAAAGATGGTTCGCCTGCGTCTCGCGATTTCACATTCAAGATCGGTAATTCAGCGTTACTTACCTCCAGCATATTTTTGATTAACACAGATTGATTAGCAATCTCTTTGGCGATTGTAAATTCTTGGTTGTCGCTTGATGTAATCTTGACCATTGCTTTTTTTCCTTTGTTCCAAACGAAAAATAAACAACATTCTGAAAAACCTTCCCAATGAAGTTACGACGAGACACAACTGCAGCTGAATTCAGAAAACATGGAATACAAAAATAATTTTCTTGATTTTGAAAAATATCGGTGAGAGGAAACGAAGAAAATTTCAATTTGTGTCCCATTTTTTCTGAAACCAACTGCAAACAGGAATTACTGATTTTGATTTTTTCAAGAAATTGTTTCCACTTTTTTAGGGGGTAGCATTTCTATGTGACGGGGCTTCTCTTTGCTATTTATCAGACTAGTATTTGTGGAACAAATTTCCGTAATATTTCAAAAAATAAATGTGCTGGTCGAGTTTCGAAGAAAGAGACTTCTCATTCAATTTTTTTAATGCTCCTCAAGATTAATTTTTTTGAAGTATTTCATGCTTACCAAATAAACATTCCACTTGTTCATTCTACGTTTTGACAACATTTCCACTCATTACAAGATCAGGGCATGTGGGAAATTGAAATTGAGCACGTGTCTGATTAAATGAAAAATTTTCTGAAACAGAAACTGATAAAAATCTGGCAACATCCAGTTGAACAATTTTATCTCCCTAAATAGACATAGACATGCAGATCGTTACCCTTTTGGCCTTGGTGGCGAGCGTTATTGCTTCCAATGTGTAAGCTGCACTTCCTATCCGATACTTATTCTGTTGCTCATCATCCAAACACCATTAGACCATCATACAGTGCACCAGCCGTGACGACTGCTCCACCAGCTGCCGTTGTTCCAACCACCACCGCCGGTTATATTGCTCCTTCAGCCGCCGCATCAAAAACCACATCTACACCACCAGCCGCTGTAGTCCCGGCAGTGCCAACTTGCTCATCAACTCCTGCTACTGTTAAGCCAACCACTAGTTCGACTCCGGCGGCTAATACTCCTTCTGCCTACGTTGCTCCCACTCCAGCGGCGAAAACGACTACAGCTCCCCCAGCCGCCAACGTTCCTTCGAGTGTTCCGACTTGCACTCCTGCTACTACTCCAGCCAAGACTGTTTCAACTGCGAGTCCGACTCCAGCCGCAAACTCCCCTTACAGTGCTCCTACCCCAGCCAAGTCTCCAGCAGCCAATACTCCTGCCGCATACGTTGCCCCAACTCCGTCAGCGAAATCTTCTCCACCAGCTGCGAATGTTCCTTCGTCTGTCCCGACTTGCACACCAGAATCCACTCCGGCGAAGAATGTTCCCACTGCCAGTCCAACTCCAGCAGGAAACACACCTTACACAGCGCCAACCCCTTCCACAAAGACAACCGGAACTCCAGCAGGAAACATCCCTGCTGCTTATTCTGCTCCAACTCCAGCCAAGAGCACTCCGTCGTCGACTCCAGCCGGGAATACACCATATTCCGCGCCAACTCCGTCTTCGAAAACAACTCCACCCGCTGCCAATGTCCCAACTTCTGTTCCAACTTGCACTCCTGGAAGTACTCCAGCGAACAACGGTCCCACAACTAGCTCCACTCCAGCTGCAAACTCTCCTTACTCTGCGCCAACCCCAGTGAAGACGACTGCAAGCCCAACTCCAGCAGGAAACACGCCTTACACCGCGCCAACACCATCCTCGAAGACAACCGCAACTCCCGCAGGGAACACTCCTGCTGCTTACGCAGCCCCAACTCCAGCTAATAATACTCCCTCATCAACTCCAGCTGGCAACACTCCGTACTCAGCGCCAACTCCGTCTTCCAAAACAACCCCACCAGCTGTGAATGTTCCAACTTCTGTTCCAACTTGCACGTCTGGAAGTACTCCGGCAAACAACGTTCCGACCAGCAGCTCTACTCCAGCTGCAAACTCCCCTTACTCCGCACCCACCCCCGCGAAGAGCAGCCCAAGTCCAGCTGGAAACACCCCTGCTGCATATAGTGCTCCCACTCCAGCGAACACTGTTCCCACTGCCAGCTCCACTCCAGCTGGAAACACTCCTTACACTGCGCCAACTCCTGCATCAAAGACCACCGCAACCCCTGCGAACAATGTTCCGTCGACTACTCCAGCTGCATATGCTGCCCCATCTCCTGCAAAGTCAACTCCGGCTAACAACGTTCCTTCTACTACTTCTGCCGGAAGCATACCATATAGTGCTCCTACTCCTGCAAAAACTAGCGCAACTCCAGCCGGAAACACACCAACCAAGAAGAAGTGTGCTCCAAAAACCACTTCAGCTACTCCAGCTGGCAATGTTCCCTCTACCACAACTGCTGCTGGTTACTCTGCCCCGGCAGCTCCCAAAACTTCGACAACTGCTCCACCAGCTGGTAATGTGCCTACCACTTCTACCACTGCTGTGGCCTATTCAGCACCTGCAGTCCAGACCACTACTTCTGGTGCACCAGCTGGAAATGCCCCATCGTCGTATGCAGTCCAGACTTCTTCGTCTGGAACTCCTGCTGCAGATGTGCCTGCCACCACTACTACAACT
Source organism: Physocladia obscura (assembly GCA_027596945.1). Taxonomy (NCBI): domain Eukaryota; kingdom Fungi; phylum Chytridiomycota; class Chytridiomycetes; order Chytridiales; family Chytriomycetaceae; genus Physocladia; species Physocladia obscura. The sequence goes on from JADGJH010000370.1 coordinate 13,261, forward strand.
ACTGTACCTGTGACTTACGCACCTGCAGGAAACGCTCCGACTACAACAGAAGCCGCGTCCTCAAGTGAGGCTGCGCCATCATCGGACGCCACTACATCTTCTTCCACTACCAGTGCTGCACCTGCATCATCTGCTGCCACTTATTCAGCACCTGTTGCCCCAACCACTACCACAACAACAACTACCACAACTACCACCACCACTACGACTACAACCTCTGCAACTTATGTTGCCCCGGCTTTTGGAAACTGAACGATTAGTTGAAATTTTCAGTAGTATTTTATTCTCCCAGTTTCTTTTTTCCGCGAACTAGATTTTTGTTTCCGATGTAATTTACATTCTTGCCGTTTCCCCTTTTTCTTTTTCTTTTTCGTTGATAGACTGGCCTGTGATGGAGCCTCTCAATTATTTCTGATCACTCTTGTGAAGTTTGTGGAGTTCGATCTGACTTTTTTTTCTTCTCTGCTGTGTTTTCTAAAATAAACTGAGTGGATTGAGTGATTTTTAAAGTTTTTGTGGAGTTGCGGGAAAAAATTCGAATTGAATGGAACACGGTTTAAGTTCAGCTTTGTCCCAAACCAACGTCGTAAATCCTCTCTCCCGCAGCTGTGTGGACAAGGCGAAAGAAATCCACGCATCAATATACAGCACTAATCAGAGCCACAAAGCAGCAATACTCGGAGCGTACTACGCGCCGCGAGCGACATTTAACGATCCACTAGTATCAGTTGCAGGCATTCACGCAATTACACAGCAGTACATGTTCCTAACGTTACTTCCCAAAGTACGAATCACCACCCGCACCGTAACTTGGGCGCATCTCGGTGACGCCACGACAGCCGCACATTCAGTTGCGGCGGCAGCGGCAACAACAAGCGCGAGCCGTCTCGAGGTTGTCGTTGTCGATGCTGTAGTTGTGTTTACGCTGCTTCCACTGCTTCCTGCTGGACTTGCTGATGTTGCGATGCGGATTGTGACTACGCTGCGGTTTGATGCTACGGGACGTGTTATTTCGCATGAGGACTTGTGGAGCTTCAGGTCAGACGGCTTACAGTTTTTTGTTTTTTTTTAAATTTTTTCTGTCGCGTTTGTCCGAAACTTACTATTCGTTATGTTATATACTGCGGCTTCTCCTGTTTTCCGACGACGCGTTACACCTTTTTTTATTTTTTTATTATTATTATTCGTCTTGCCAGAGAGTTGCTTGGCGGTCTTGGGGGCGGCAACTTTTTCGGAAAGTTACTGGATACCGTCAGGTATACGGATAATCCCACTGAAACCATCATCATCATCATCCTCATCATCATCATCATCATCATCATAAATAAAAAAAAAGGTTTGCCAACGGTTATGTATCCACGTTTGCAATTGAACACATTCTTTGGCTTCGTGACTCATTTGGGAGCTCGTTTTTGAGAAAACCAAAACGCACTTTCAGTGGCGGTGGTTTGAACAGCCAGGTGTTGAAGGGTTCATCTGACACAAGCAAAAGTCCAATCTAAAATTTTGAATTTAAAATATAAAATATTTATTCTTCAATAACTTATTTTAATTTGATTCAAATCCACTCCATATTGCGTTCCGGATCCATTCCAACACATCGTCAGCATCAGATATGCTCATGCGCCATCTATTAATGTCTGTTAGGAGATTCCACGTTTCGGCAGTTCCATCGTCGTATGGAACGCCAACAAAAAACGTGCTCAGCGCTGCACCAACGCTCGATGCCATTGCCAAATTATTCGATTCGGCTGTTACTAGTGTGATGAGACCCTCCGTGATTGTTAACGTTACTTTCTATGTATTTATGTGTGTGTGTGTTCGTTTGTTTCGAATAAGAGAACTTCAAACGGAAAAGAAAAGAAAAAAATGTATACAAACTAATATCCCCCAAGGAAATGAATGTTCTATTTCATGAGTGAAAGTTGGCGTTTGCCCATATTTCCATTCATTTGTCTTTTTTTGATTTATTATTTGATGGATTTCATTTATATTTAATATACTTCTTTTTTTTTTTTTTTTTTTACCCGAATTTAATCGTAATATTCTTTTATTTTATGATCAGCATGATAGTCATGTGTTGAAAGTTCAATCATTTCATTCTAGTAGTCGTTTTTGTTGGATCGTTCGTTACAAAGGTTAAAAAATGGTGTGAATACACACACACACAGATACCTTTAACCCAGTCGATCTATTGAAAACTTTTCCAAACTCTTCAGCAACAGCTCGACAAAAATCTGTGTGTGCAACCGTAAAGGAATGATCAGCCAGTCGCGTGACCTATATTGAAATAAAAAACATTGTCATTGGTTTTTTTTTTTTTTAATTAAAATATTTTGAACTTCTTCTCTCACCTTTGACGGAACACTTTCGACACCTTTCCCAGAAATGGAGTTTTTTCGCGGACTTTTCAGCAAAGTCCCGAGTTGCTCAAGATCCGATGATATCAGCATGGTTCCATGAGCGTACGCGCGCTCTTGTACTACTTTGAACGCACTGCCCGAAACCTTCATTCCACTGACTACAATATCGTGTCTGTGGCAGAAAACAGGCATGCATTATTAATTTGAATTGAATTGAATCGCGTTGCTCGCACAATTCATAAGTTTCCATTTATTTTATTCTCTGTGCTTGCTTTCGATTGCTTCGGTTCTCTCAACTTTGCTTCGCTCGTTTTTTACTTCACTTTGCCAATATTTCTCTCGGTACATTCCCTTTCATTCTTTTCAAAGTGTTCAATTTCTCTCTGATACGCTCAACTTTTTTCTTTGTGTTGTTGCCCTTCGCTCAGTATTTTTCTTACGAAAAAAAAAAAAAAAAAAAAACACAACTATCATTGACAGATGCGGGAATATCAAGATGGTGTAGAGCATTTGCAACGATAAGGGCCGACTTGTCGCGACTAAAAGAGTCGCGGGGCATAAAGGCCGTGTAGTTTGTGTTTCCGAGGTTATGAACAACGGTGCCACCACCGCTGCGACGACGAATGAGGGGAATTTTCAGGGAGCGCATGAGGGGAAGGTTGCATTCTTTCCAAGGATTCTGATTCAATGAAGTGGATTGATTCAGTCGCGACATTCAGTTTGCTTAATAGATTCAACCTGGTTGCGGCCAATGACGACACAGGGAGAGTTGCGCCAGAGATAAACAGAGTTTGGGGAGATTAGGCCAGAGGGGCGACGAAAAAGCCTGCACAGTTTTCAGACCAGAGTGAACGGAAGCGAGTTGAAGGCTAACCATTCCTCGAAGGCCAGGTTGATCCACGGGTCTGAGACTTTACTGATGTAGGCGTGGACGAACCGGCCGGACATTGTTAGTGGGGAGTGAGACTGTGAGAAAGGTGCCGTCTGGTTTGTTTGTTTGTCTGATTGATTGGGTTGGGTGAGAAAGTGAGTCACCCGTCTGCAGTTTTTTTCATTTGCCAATTGTTTACGCACCACTCAATTTGGAGACCGACAGACGACATGGTTTGGACAGCAGTGGCAGTGGCAGTGGCAGTGGCAGTGGTGTCTGGCTTGGGAGGAGGCGTAGCGGGGCAGGTGTTTGGGCTCACGACGACGGGCAGCGACGGCTCGGCGACGACGGTGTCCACGGCGACGACGACGACGACGACGCAGACGGGCAGCACGGGGTCGGCGACGGGCACGCAGACGGCCACGGGGTCTGGCAACGGCACGACGGGCGCCACGGGGCTGACGGGCACGGGGTCCACGCGGACGCAGCGGCGCACGACGACGGGCGCCACGGCCACGGCGGACGCCGGCACGACGACGGCCACGACGGCAGCCGCCTCGCCGACGTGCATCAGCATCGCGGCGTCGGCGCTGTGCCCGGCGTACGGCGCCTACTACATCGACGCGGCGTCCGTCATCAACTACCGCACGTCGGCGCTGACGGGGCCCGGCTCCGTGCTCGACTTTGACGCGCTGGTCGACGCCTGGGCCAACGCCGCGCCGTCGTCCATCCTCGCCGCCGCCCAGTGCCAGACCCTCGACCTGTCGCACGTGCGCTACTCAGACCAGTTCTACTGCGACTGGTTCCTGCAGACCGTCGTCACTGGCGACGCTGCAGTCAACGGCCCCAACGACTGCAACGCAATCATGAATGGCGGCTCTCGTCCCGTTGACCTGCCGCGCATTGCCAACGAGACCTGTCTGGACTATCTCGACACCATCACCACCTACCTCAACAATGCCACCCTGTGCTCAAACTCTGTGGCCTCCGGCGTGCAATCTGCTATCACGTACATTCAGGACGCATGCGGCTGGTCGAATGACGCTATTGCCGTCGGTGCAATCCCCGTCAACATGGCCTCCGACAACTCTACCGAACACTACAACTGCGGTATATCGATTTATTTGTCAAATCCATCTAAATGAATTTATTAATTATTAATCATAAAATAGGTTTTGGTGTTTTCCAAGGCAATACCACCAATCAGATCGAGAGTGCCTTTCTCATGTGTGAAAGCAAACCAGAAGCTTGTTGCACATACGACCCGACTCTTGCGAATGCCCTCGCCGTAGGGCACATCCCCCAAGTAAAGCAGACTCCGCCGTACTATTGCCAAATGACAATGGCGTCGTCCATTGTATCCTGCGGCCAACTCAGCGGCACAGTTATTGGCGTCATATTGGGCCTAGCCAGTCTCGGGATCATGTACTGGGGCATCCAGAAACAAGACAAGGAAGCAATGAAACTGACCAAAAGTGGAATGTCTGCTGAATGGTTTGACTTAAAATCTGTCAAAAACCTCGCTTCATCGTTTTCAGGTTCGACTTCTTCAAGAACTGCTGCCGCCTCTGGTACTGCTGCTGGCTCAAGCTCCAACGGCGTCAGCTCATCGTCCTTCTCGTCAACCCTGTCCAAAAAACTTCCGTCGATTTCCAACGTGGGCAGCGACGGTATGATGCCGCAACCTGTGACTAAAGACCGTAAGCAATTCCAGCGATTCGATGATGATCCCAACCATACTGACCTGGACTATCAAGCCGCCACCACGTCCGCCACGCTCCGAAAGCAGCAGCAACAGCAATTACACTACCAACTTCAACAACATCAAGTCCCTGCGTATCCGCCGCAATTAGTCCACACAACCGCCAACACCAACGCCGGGCCAGGTCTCGATTACGCACGCAATAATCCGCCATCATCGGCGGCCCACAGACGTGGTAGCGACGGCCGCGAAGTTCGCTTGAATTTGCCGAGCCACGGTTCGTCTCGGGCAAACAGTAAAAGCCCTCACCGTCAAGGGATACCGAAACTAGATGACGCTACGGTCAACCAGCATTCACCACCGCTGGGCGGTGGTGTTGACCCATTTGCGGAAATGATGGGTGGCGGTGGCGGCAGCAGTGGGATTCCAGCGTATAGCGCACTTTTTGAATTTCGGGGGCAGCCTGGGACCATGGAGTTGGATGTTGTCAGAGCTGGTGATAGAGTTGTGATTTTGGAGGTGATGCAGAATGGGTATGCGGCCGCTAGGAATTTAGAGACGGGTCGGCAGGGATTAGTTCCAATGAATTTGTTAACTCGTTGAATTTTGTTTTAGTTTTCTTTTTTTTTTCCACTCTCCTTTTTTGTTTTTTTTTGGCCCTTCAATTTTCTTTTAATGTTTCAGTTTTTGTTTTTTTTTTTGTAAAACTTTTTTTCTCCTCTCTCAGAATAACAATAAATGTCTTGTTAGCCTTAGAACCTTTTGCAACAAAGAATTTATTGTGGGACCACATGAAATTCCTCAAAAGAAAGTTTGCCAAAACAAATACCTGATGCTTAAGTGAAGAAGTACTTTACAAGGATTTCTGATAAGAATTTTGTTTTATTAAGAAGGATTGTAAAAATTTCATGTGATCTCACAGTGAATGAATTCTCACAAGGAATTCCTTGTTGCAAAATCTCTCCAATTAATGAAATTTTTGGACAATTCTTTGGAAAAAACATGAATGTGATTCCAGTATATGTTGAATTGCAGCATCTGAATGCAAATATGAGAGTACCTACCCTGTACAACTTTCGTTTCCGCCACATGTTGATATTCCAGTAAGTTTATCAGAAGCTTGATAGTAGACTTTAACAACAAAAAATCTGCTTATTCTGTTTTACTTCTAAATCAAACTGATGCATTTGAAATACCAGTAGCTTTATTCTGCATGGTTAAGAGGCTGAAGATGCCACATTTATGGTTGTTGTTTTTTTATTATAAAAAGAGATTTTTGTTGTTGGTCATTTTTGGAGGAGTACTCAACAGCATATCTGTCTATAAATATGGAACAACATGAAAAATATTTATGATTATATTATATAATCTTGTCTGTCTGCGAAATTATAAGGAAAATTGTTTATTTGACAGGCACATGACCAAGAGAAATTGTGCAACAACGGAAATCGAAGAAATTTGACTTCCGACTTTTGTCTCACAAATTCGAATCAGAATAAATTTTTCAAGTTAAAATAGAATAGTTTGCATGAGGGCACAGGAGCATGGGGGTTTTAATTTAGTGTTTCTATTTTCGGAAAAATAAATAGAATTAACAAATATCCACCCATGTAAACAATTTGAATGGAATCTGCAGTCGCAAGATATAGAAATTTTTTTTTGACCCCCCATGATCGCGCCCCACCCTCTTCCCTCACGGGAAAGTACACTACTGATTTCAAATTGTCACTCTCTCCACTGCGGCATCTAATAAAAATATCCATATGTGATTGTTTGTGCGATTGACCAATCAGATTGGAAGAAAAAACGCAACACGTTTCGTTTTCCTAAAAAAAC
>JADGJH010000371.1:0-11082 GCA_027596945.1 Physocladia obscura
AAATGTCCCAGGGACAAACTGCCTGTCCTGCAGGGACAAAGACATTTTGTTTTTTTCATTTGTCCCAGTTTTGGAAGTCTTCTGATGTGACCCAAATGGCCTTGATAAAGTTTTTAGAAAAATGGAGAATCAAGCAAATTTCATAAAGGATTAAGATCTGCTGCAATCTACATTATAATTGTATATGTTAAGAATTTTTGGCAAAATTCTCTTTTCTTTATTTTACCCAAATCCTTCAATCACCAAAAAGTCTATCAACTCTTTTAACTATTTTCCTTCATGCATATAATATTAAATTCATTGTATACTTCCTTAATTTAAAAGAATCTATTTTATAATTTTAGAATGAATTTTGGATATTTAAAATTAGGCATAAATGAGGGCTTTTAAATATCCAAAATTCAGTATCATTCTGTGAATTTCCTAATGCAGCCAAATCTTACTGGATGTGTTCCACTCATTGCCAATATTAGTTCAACTTTCATCAGAAGTAACAATACTCAATTTGGTTGTAGACTGATGGGTACCACAAGCATCAAAAATAATTTCAACTTCAATTTTTTCAAATTTACTGAACATAATTTGCAGGAAAAACTCCTTCTCTGATCCCAATCCGTCCAGTCCACCAATCATTGGGATTCTTTTGCACAACAATGATTTGTTCACCGGCACGGAAACTCAAATCACCATCTCGTTGTCCTTCGAAATCGTACATGGCAGTAACACGAACCTGTCCAACAGACGGAGCGGGGACTGGAAGTGGACGACCGGTTCCAGGAAGCGGGCCACTTATTTGCGGTGCTGGGCGTCCGTATGAATTATGGCTTCCATATGAATTGATGCTTCCAGGTGATTGATTTCTGTCCAAACTGGATGTTGTTTCGGTAGGCTTACGTCCAAAACTCAAGTTTGAAAAAAGTGGTTTCGAAGTGATTTGACCACCTGCTATTTCCTCTTCCGTACGACGGTTAAGAGCTCGATAAAGTTCTTCGGCAGCAGGGGGTGGAGGAACTCCTCCACTGAGAATTTCTTTTGCAGAGACTTTTCGACGGTAGAAAGCGGCATTTGTCTCTTTACGTTCAATAATGACACTTCCTTCGAGCGAAATTCCTACGAATAGCCCCTGCAGTAAATTGTAAGTAATTAATCGGCTTTCTCAAAAATACCATACCTTTGTGACAGAATATGAGTAAATGGGAGCAAGATTCAAAACTGAGCCGGAGGCTTCAGCGTTTCGACCAATAGGACCCGCAGCAACTAAAAAACCATATATTAATTGTTTACAATAGTATTCTTCAAAAATATATAAACTCCTGAAACATACCAGACAAGTTTCCACCCAAAGTGACATTGCCACCATGGGAAAACGCCTTCACCGCATCCGCAGTATTCAGAATTATGACAAAGTCAGTAATTTCGACACCAATTTGACCACCTGCTCCAAATCCAGCAGTTCCAATAGCAGATGGAGCGGACCAAGCTATTTTCAAGTTTGATTGATATGTTTCACGTGTTTCAGGTTCAAAACAAGATGCTTACAGCCATCCTCAAGACGCGCAACAACGAGACCCGAACCACCACGACCCGAAAATAAAAATCCGGCCTTAATGACAGACAAGATAGCAATACCACGAGCTTGGGCTGGAGGATGAGTCATGTAATACATTAGAAATATAAGAAATCCACGCCAAGCAAAAGATCTGTTAGCGAATACCGATGATCTGCGGCGGAATGATCTGGTCAACACCTTTGGTCTTGGGCACAATGAACGCTTCAATGATCTTTGCAGCCTATGCACACAGAGTAAACCGCACTTCAGCTTACATAAGCACACAAATTGATAGAGGTAAACCTTGCGGCATTCGGATCCTACGTCCTGTGGCAGCGGCGAATTCATTGATATATTGCTATGGGCAAGTTTGTTCAGTGTTTTGCGATTGTTAAAGGGCGTTCGTTCAAAGCAAAAACGGCTCTTTATCGTTTTCCTTTGTATTTTAACGCAAAATTTTTTTTACCGTTCTATCCTTCCCATCAACTTCAACTTCAGCAAATACTATCGAAAAAAAATACCAAAACAGTTAACTGCTAATTAGCGTTGGAATAAAAATACTGTCTGTTTGACAATACCTTTCTTATTAAAGTAAACAGAACAACAATATAGTGTTAACAAGAAGATATATACAGTTTAATACTGACTTTCCAGTGCTGTCGCCAAGTTTTCTGTGTCCCTCGAGAAAAAAAGCTAGTCGCCGAAATATGGCTGATTTTTTGAAAAAGAAAATCGTCCAAAAAACTAAACTCAAATGGAACAATCGGTAAGTTAAATTATCACAATCCTGACATAACCCTGGCATCCTACCTTCTTGGATGATCAAGCGGCGCAAGTTCAGTAAACGGGTTAATGCTGTTCAGCGTAAAAATCTCACTTGACGCCTGATTGCATACTGATTGATCATCAGCGGTATGGTTTCTGCCAGTGCAGCGCAACGTACCTGTTGAGTTGTGATGTATTTTCTACACTCTGCTGCGTACCGAATTTGCCTTTAAATAAAGCTCCTGCCTAATCGGTGTCTCTACACCTACACGTAATTTAGTACATTGATGTATCTCGGGACCAGGCTACAACCACTGCCACAACCACTGTCCTGCCCAAATATGCTGACACTAGCATATATGACTCCACTACTATTACCAGTACCTCGACCACCACTAAAAAGCCTTCTGATAACCCTGAGGTTAGTTTGTCCCCTGATCATCCAATCCTCACTCGCGTTTTTTCTTACGGCGCCTCCAATACCCGATTGGCTAACTAATACAATCAAACGGGATCAAAGTTAATCTTGCCGAAATTATCAAAAGACGGTGGAGACACTGTTTCTGTTCAAGAAACTACCCTTATCTCGGAAACTGGGGAAGTGATAAAGGAAATTACAACCACCGAGACACATCAAATTGTCACATTGAAACCGATAGAGATCGAAGTCGAAGAAATTGTCCAAGAAGATCAACGCGAAACTGTCTTGGAGGAAGGAGAGCTCGATATTGTCTGGCTGGCCAACGAATTGACAGCCAACACCGGTATTGCGACTCTTGAGCTTTCTGATAGCGGATTAACAACAGAAGAAGTTGTGATTTTTGCGAAGGTGCGTTGTGTGTGTGTCTATTAATTTCTTCTGTTTTTATTTTATGATGAAGTCTTAAATAATTTTCGGAAAATTTCCATAAACCTGACACGTTCAACTAAAAATAGTCACTTGAAGTGAATACAACTCTCGAAGAACTCAACGTATCTGATAATAATATTACTGAGGAAGGCTTGCTTGCGTTTGCCCGTGCGATTCGACTGAACAAAACACTTCGCGAATTGAAAATCGGCACCCAGCCAGGCATTATAAGCGATAAAATTGAACTGGAACTAGCATCCGCTATTGAAAGCAATAAATTGTTAAGTGCTTTTTGGTTTTTTCACGCATTTTGTTTTTTGTTTTCTGAGTTAGAATGACTTTCTTACCAACTCTGAATTGAGCACAGTATCATCGTATTCACGTATGCCTTCAGAAATTCTGCAGCAGCACTGATTGTTCAAAAAGCGATTGTACGAAATGAAGCCGCATATCAACTACGTTTGCACAAGAAAACGACCAAAACGATTTATTTCGAGGAACTAACAGAAGTCAAGACAGTTAAGAAAAATCGCCGCGTGCTTAAAGGCGCAATATCCGAAGATAATTATGCTGCTACTGAAGATGATTGCGATGGAGAAGAAGATGACGAAGGACTAGAAGAGTTCGAAATTACAGAAGATAGAGATGGTGACATGAGGGAAAAGAATGGCGTTATCGAAAGTGTGAATTTGAAGAAAATTTCTACTACTATGGACACCAATGTTTCGGAAGTTTCAGAATCAGCAGCAGCAGCAGCAGTAGAAGCCAGTTCAACCAATGAGCATATTGCTGTCTCTGACACACTTGCCGTTGAAAACAAAGAAATTGTCTTGGAGTTTACGACGGATTCTTTTTTTATACCCAAGAAAACCGAAACAGTCTCAGAAGTCGCAGTCTTTGGCAATTCAATAACTGGTGAAAATTATTTGTTTTAATACTCATTTCGTCGAGAACTAACTACTAGGCAGTAGAGACTGCTGGTTCCTCACATCAAACAGCAACTGCCGAGATTTTCGAATCTGCACCAGAAGCAACACATTTACCCGATGATTCTGTCTCTATCAAATACGAGGTTTTCGCGAATCAGACTGCTATTTTAGAGGAATCTGCTGCAACAGATGATAATTATACATCAATTGTTGCGAGTGAATTGTCTTACCCACTGGTAGCGACGTCTGTGGGGCATTTGAATTCTACAGAAACACTTAAAGACAACCGAAGTCCTTTTATTGCTGACTATATCAAACCAATTGATATCATACCAACATCATATAATCTTTCAGATAATACAACAATGCCAACTTTTATTCAAGATGACGCCATGGAACTGCCGCCTAATTGTGTTACTTATATTTCAGAGTCAGTTCTGTCTCTTGAAACCTCAGTTCCTGCTGTCTTCGTTGAAACAGAAGCTGTAAAGGTTCCTGCTATCTCTGCAGCGATTATTGCAGTTGAGACCACCACAGCTGCAGATTCTGAAAGTGATATTGTTGAAGAGATACCTATTTCCACTACGGTTCAGGTTTTAACATTCAATTATTTGCTTGTGTTTTTCCTTATCTTCGTTCAAATATTTTTTAGACCGAAACAAAAAAGACAATATCAGACTCGACATCTGAATTTTTTTCAACTTTATTCGCTCCAAGAGATAACAGTGATACAGTTTCTATCCATGAAACAACAGTTGTCTCTGAAACCGGAGATATTATTAAAGAAATTATCACAACCGAAACACATGAAGCTGTGACAACGAAGCCTATCGAAATAGAAATTGAGGAAACAGAAAGACAAGTTGTTGAGACTGTTCTTGAGGAAAATGAGCTTGACCTTGTTTTGCTTGCACAAGAGTTGACAGAAAATACGGGAATGGCGACTCTTGTGCTTTCTGATGATGGATTGACAGCAGAAGAAATTGTTATGTTTGCAAAGGTCAGTATTTTTTTTATTTTTTTGACGTGATACTTTTTAAGGAAAGTTCTAAATGCAAATAAATTTGTCTCCCTCTTTTTTGTCTCCTTTTCTTCGCGATTAGGCTCTTGAAGTCAATCACACATTAGAAAAACTGAATATTGAAGGGAATGACATCACAGAGGAAGGTTTTCTTGCTCTTATTCGAGCGATTCGCGTAAATAAAACTCTGCGGGAGATTATAATTGGAACGCAACAAATCGTGATAAGTGAAAAAATTGAAGAAGAACTAGCATCTGCGCTCGAAGTCAATGAATAGTTACGTTGTAGTTCAATTTGGTTTATCCCGATTATCCTCTTTTTTATTTCTCCATTTGGGTTGACAAAAAAAACAGCATTGTTGTCTTCAAATACAAGTTCAGAAATGCCGCTACAGCTCTTCGCGTTCAAACAGTTTTAACTCGAAATCAAATACAATACGACATATGGCTTCATCAAAAAAAAACTAGAACAGTTTACGTTACCGAGAAAACCCAAGTGACAACTATTAAGAAAGATCGTCGGCTTCTAAGACGACTACGCCAAGCCGCTGTTGTTGCTGCTGCAGCAGGAGAAATTACCGACGCAGAATACAGTGCTGAAGAATTTGCTGAAGATGATGACGACCATGACGCTTTTTCCGATGATGAAGCAAAAGACAAGCACGAAACACGTGAACCACACGGTGTCAAAGAGATTACCCTAATTCAAAATATCACGGAGACTGACGAGCCATTCGAAGCGACAATTAACGAGGCTGAAGAAGTCATTCCTGTGCAGGCAGGTATCAGTTTGCACGAAGAAATCCTTGCAGCATCTCGTGCTAACGCTGCTGTTGATACTGATTTTCATGAAACTTCCTTGACAAAAACCGATTTTATTAATTATCAATCGGTAATCTCTCCCGTTAACACACCAGTTCATAGCGCAGGTATTTCCAAGTTTCCGACAGAAGCCATTACTAATAGCAATATTCTTTCAGCATTAATTCCCGCAGAGGGTTTCGCTGAACTTCAAGTGGCCAAGTCGATTTTTTCTGGGTCTATTCTTGCGTCTGAAACGTCTCATACCAAAGAAACTGCGATAAATTCCATAATTTCTGTTACCGAAGAAGTGTTTGAACGAGAAACTAAACTTTATCCAGCCAACCACACTGAGGTTTTGATTTTACTTCTCTTTATTACCATCATTTTTTAAATTATTCTTCTTCCAGATTGTTTCCTCCGAAACCGTAACAGTGAATGACGCCAATATTCCAAACATCAGTTTTGACGAAGAAGTTGGCCCAAGTTTTGTGGAGTCGATTGTGAAAGCGGGATCGGCAGATATCAAAGACATTATCGTTGTAGCGGAGGATATTGAACAGGCATCTATTCATACTCCATCTATAGCTGCGCTCGAATCTGTCCAAGTTTTCGTTATCGACAAAAGTTATGCAGAAGAGGTTCCTCTGGACACACCCATTTCCGCAGAACTTTCTCAGATTGTGAATGAATCTATCTTCGAAAACATTATTCCTGCGGAACCTATTCTCCATGAGTCTTTTGTGGAAAGTGTGTCAAAATCGATTGTTATTGCAATCCAAGATCCAGTTGCGAAAAGTATAGAGTCAATTGTTCCTCAAAAAAAACCTGAAATTATTGAAAACACAAGCATTGATGATGCAAATAATGCTGCGGATTCGGAAAAAATCCGTCGTGTTATTAAAGTTACTCGACGTGTTCGCGGTGAAAATAGTGAAGATGTGGAAGTTATCGATGAACAGGAGGTAGAGGTGGAGGAATATCCGGAAACAAACACAGCGCACACAACCACTCCTCTGAATTTTAAGGACTCAAAATCACAAGTTGCAGAAACTACTCCAAATGATGTTATTATTGCAACTGAGGATGTGGAAACAGCCACGGAACTTGCTCCTCAATTAGTTGGCGAGATTGCATTTGTTCCTTACGTCGTTGACTCTGCCATAATTGAGACTCCTGCTATTTCTATTTCAGCTGAAGGACCAACAATTATTGAAAATTTTATTAAAACCGTTGTTTCATTTGAGGAGTTGGTTGCCGCACGAGTCTCTGAATCGTTGAACGAAAATGTTGATTTAAACACTGGTTCGAAAGAAATCCAGCATGAAATCGCCATTACAGAAGAAGCCGAAACAACATTGACAGCTCTTGTTAGCAAAGAAGTTTTTACAAGAGAAACAGAAACACAGAAATCAAATGAAACTAGTGTTTGTAGTTTTCAATTTGTAAATAATTTATTTTCATCATCATTCTCACAGAAAATCCAGAACATTTTCTTAGAAAATATCATTGTGAATGATACCACCGTTTTTAACGCCAAACTTGTAGAAGAAGCTGGCTCAAATATTGTCGAACTGAACGAAGATACCAACGCCAAATTGGCAAATATCAAAGACGTTATGGTTGTAGCGGAGGATATTGAACAGGCATCTATTCATACTCCATCTATAGCTGCGCTCGAATCTGTCCAAGTTTTCGTTATCGACAAAAGTTATGCAGAAGAGGTTCCTCTGGACACACCCATTTCCGCAGAACTTTCTCAGATTGTGAATGAATCTATCTTCGAAAACATTATTCCTGCGGAACCTATTCTCCATGAGTCTTTTGTGGAAAGTGTGTCAAAATCGATTGTTATTGCAATCCAAGATCCAGTTGCGAAAAGTATAGAGTCAATTGTTCCTCAAAAAAAACCTGAAATTATTGAAAACACAAGCATTGATGATGCAAATAATGCTGCGGATTCGGAAAAAATCCGTCGTGTTATTAAAGTTACTCGACGTGTTCGCGGTGAAAATAGTGAAGATGTGGAAGTTATCGATGAACAGGAGGTAGAGGTGGAGGAATATCCGGAAACAAACACAGCGCACACAACCACTCCTCTGAATTTTAAGGACTCAAAATCACAAGTTGCAGAAACTACTCCAAATGATGTTATTATTGCAACTGAGGATGTGGAAACAGCCACGGAACTTGCTCCTCAATTAGTTGGCGAGATTGCATTTGTTCCTTACGTCGTTGACTCTGCCATAATTGAGACTCCTGCTATTTCTATTTCAGCTGAAGGACCAACAATTATTGAAAATTTTATTAAAACCGTTGTTTCATTTGAGGAGTTGGTTGCCGCACGAGTCTCTGAATCGTTGAACGAAAATGTTGATTTAAACACTGGTTCGAAAGAAATCCAGCATGAAATCGCCATTACAGAAGAAGCCGAAACAACATTGACAGCTCTTGTTAGCAAAGAAGTTTTTACAAGAGAAACAGAAACACAGAAATCAAATGAAACTAGTGTTTGTAGTTTTCAATTTGTAAATAATTTATTTTCATCATCATTCTCACAGAAAATCCAGAACATTTTCTTAGAAAATATCATTGTGAATGATACCACCGTTTTTAACGCCAAACTTGTAGAAGAAGCTGGCTCAAATATTGTCGAACTGAACGAAGATACCAACGCCAAATTGGCAAATATCAAAGACGTTATGGTTGTAGCGGAGGATATTGAACAGGCATCTATTCATACTCCATCTATAGCTGCGCTCGAATCTGTCCAAGTTTTCGTTATCGACAAAAGTTATGCAGAAGAGGTTCCTCTGGACACACCCATTTCCGCAGAACTTTCTCAGATTGTGAATGAATCTATCTTCGAAAACATTATTCCTGCGGAACCTATTCTCCATGAGTCTTTTGTGGAAAGTGTGTCAAAATCGATTGTTATTGCAATCCAAGATCCAGTTGCGAAAAGTATAGAGTCAATTGTTCCTCAAAAAAAACCTGAAATTATTGAAAACACAAGCATTGATGATGCAAATAATGCTGCGGATTCGGAAAAAATCCGTCGTGTTATTAAAGTTACTCGACGTGTTCGCGGTGAAAATAGTGAAGATGTGGAAGTTATCGATGAACAGGAGGTAGAGGTGGAGGAATATCCGGAAACAAACACAGCGCACACAACCACTCCTCTGAATTTTAAGGACTCAAAATCACAAGTTGCAGAAACTACTCCAAATGATGTTATTATTGCAACTGAGGATGTGGAAACAGCCACGGAACTTGCTCCTCAATTAGTTGGCGAGATTGCATTTGTTCCTTACGTCGTTGACTCTGCCATAATTGAGACTCCTGCTATTTCTATTTCAGCTGAAGGACCAACAATTATTGAAAATTTTATTAAAACCGTTGTTTCATTTGAGGAGTTGGTTGCCGCACGAGTCTCTGAATCGTTGAACGAAAATGTTGATTTAAACACTGGTTCGAAAGAAATCCAGCATGAAATCGCCATTACAGAAGAAGCCGAAACAACATTGACAGCTCTTGTTAGCAAAGAAGTTTTTACAAGAGAAACAGAAACACAGAAATCAAATGAAACTAGTGTTTGTAGTTTTCAATTTGTAAATAATTTATTTTCATCATCATTCTCACAGAAAATCCAGAACATTTTCTTAGAAAATATCATTGTGAATGATACCACCGTTTTTAACGCCAAACTTGTAGAAGAAGCTGGCTCAAATATTGTCGAACTGAACGAAGATACCAACGCCAAATTGGCAAATATCAAAGACGTTATGGTTGTAGCGGAGGATATTGAACAGGCATCTATTCATACTCCATCTATAGCTGCGCTCGAATCTGTCCAAGTTTTCGTTATCGACAAAAGTTATGCAGAAGAGGTTCCTCTGGACACACCCATTTCCGCAGAACTTTCTCAGATTGTGAATGAATCTATCTTCGAAAACATTATTCCTGCGGAACCTATTCTCCATGAGTCTTTTGTGGAAAGTGTGTCAAAATCGATTGTTATTGCAATCCAAGATCCAGTTGCGAAAAGTATAGAGTCAATTGTTCCTCAAAAAAAACCTGAAATTATTGAAAACACAAGCATTGATGATGCAAATAATGCTGCGGATTCGGAAAAAATCCGTCGTGTTATTAAAGTTACTCGACGTGTTCGCGGTGAAAATAGTGAAGATGTGGAAGTTATCGATGAACAGGAGGTAGAGGTGGAGGAATATCCGGAAACAAACACAGCGCACACAACCACTCCTCTGAATTTTAAGGACTCAAAATCACAAGTTGCAGAAACTACTCCAAATGATGTTATTATTGCAACTGAGGATGTGGAAACAGCCACGGAACTTGCTCCTCAATTAGTTGGCGAGATTGCATTTGTTCCTTACGTCGTTGACTCTGCCATAATTGAGACTCCTGCTATTTCTATTTCAGCTGAAGGACCAACAATTATTGAAAATTTTATTAAAACCGTTGTTTCATTTGAGGAGTTGGTTGCCGCACGAGTCTCTGAATCGTTGAACGAAAATGTTGATTTAAACACTGGTTCGAAAGAAATCCAGCATGAAATCGCCATTACAGAAGAAGCCGAAACAACATTGACAGCTCTTGTTAGCAAAGAAGTTTTTACAAGAGAAACAGAAACACAGAAATCAAATGAAACTAGTGTTTGTAGTTTTCAATTTGTAAATAATTTATTTTCATCATCATTCTCACAGAAAATCCAGAACATTTTCTTAGAAAATATCATTGTGAATGATACCACCGTTTTTAACGCCAAACTTGTAGAAGAAGCTGGCTCAAATATTGTCGAACTGAACGAAGATACCAACGCCAAATTGGCAAATATCAAAGACGTTATGGTTGTAGCGGAGGATATTGAACAGGCATCTATTCATACTCCATCTATAGCTGCGCTCGAATCTGTCCAAGTTTTCGTTATCGACAAAAGTTATGCAGAAGAGGTTCCTCTGGACACACCCATTTCCGCAGAACTTTCTCAGATTGTGAATGAATCTATCTTCGAAAACATTATTCCTGCGGAACCTATTCTCCATGAGTCTTTTGTGGAAAGTGTGTCAAAATCGATTGTTATTGCAATCCAAGATCCAGTTGCGAAAAGTATAGAGTCAATTGTTCCTCAAAAAAAACCTGAAATT
>JADGJH010000372.1:0-19978 GCA_027596945.1 Physocladia obscura
CAGTAAAGTTGCGCTCAATGAAAATTGCATTGTCGATGTTAATTTCAGATATTAATTGCACGTCAATTCCAACACCTTGTCCGTTATTGGTTGGGAAAACCTGGGAAGCAGTAGCAACCAATGCCTTTGAAACTTCAGTTTCGACGGGAGTCAGGCGCAGAGTTACATTTTTGATTCCTTTCTCATTGAAAGACCACGACCCTTTGTTATCTTGAGATGCTCTGGCAAGAGGGTTCAAGTAAACTCCAGATTGCTGAGCATCAGTGTATGGCGCCCCACTTTTGACACGAACGAACGGTGCAACTCCAGTCAACGCCTCGTGGTAGTATCTGTAAGATGCGATTTGGCGAGCTTCGCGACGATTGTGGTATGCAGAATATTCATGCTCTTCGAGCACAGCAAAAAGATAGTCTGGGTGCAAGACAAGAACTTCACCACCAGCCTGGCCAAATCCAAAGCTTTTCAAGATACCAGCTTTAACACCATCAGTTTTAATTGCACGAGACGTGTAAATAATATGGCGGAACTTGGCAAGACGGTCTTCTGTATTGTCCAAGTTACGGTTACCCGGAATGATACCTGTTTCCAAAACTTGAAGAACTCCGTTTAACATCCACGCCGCAGCCGCACCCTTCGGGTGACCAGTCAAATACTTTTGAAAGACACTTGGCAAAACATTACCCTTGCTTCTTCCCAAATGTTCCATTTGCTGATTTAACGCAGACGACTCGTTGTAATCATTTGCTTTTGTGCCAGTTCCGTGGAATGATGCGACACCAATATCATCCACAGTCAAACCGAATGTTGCAAGAGCTCCCTTGATTGGTGAAATCGACGGATCAGCTTTCCACCAATCGTGACTCCATGTTGTCAGCGCAGCCTTTTCTTTGCGATTTCCCTCTCGCTCAATGAATTCGGTGCGCTCCTTAATGAATGTTTCCAAATCTGTTTCGCCATTATTTTTCATTTCTTCAACTTCGTCAGCAAGAGATTCATATTCCTTGCCCACCCACGCCTTAATATGTTCTCTCTCTCTTCGCAATTGCTTTAAGCGATATTCAAAGTTTAAGAGAGGGCTTTTGAACTTTCCATGCACTTCGCGAGCAGTTGTTAAAATTCCTTGACCAGGTGCCGGAATAGATCGGCCATTCTTGTCAGTGGCAGTGTTTGAACACGCAATGATTCCACGAATCGGAAGACCCATTTGAACCGCCAAAGCCGCTGTCATAATCACATGAATACCAGCTCCTTGAGCTTCCATGAATCCTCCACGAGTATCAGTTGCTGGGCGACACATATCTCTCGGTTCTCTACCTTGAGCCAACTCATCAACAGAGTTTGAAGTTGCTTTCATGTTTGCAAACTCCTGTGAGCCCTCTTCTTGGAAGTCATCAAATCCACCACAGAGAACAATACGAGCTTTCTTGCTTATGATAGTTTCGTAAGCAATATCAACAGACTCAGCCGCAGTAGCACAAGCGCCAACAGGTGTCTTGATTGGTCCTGAAGATGACAAAAGAAGCATATTGACCCAAGCAGCCATTGTGTTGATGAACGATTCTTGGAGAATATCTTGCTGAACTGGCTTGTCAATGAAACGCTCCTTGAAAATCTTTTGCATGGCTCTCATTCCACCCATTCCACCACCAGAAGTATTACCGACTTCAGACACATGAACATATTGATAAAATTCATAAGGATCTGTCACTCCTGATGTGATAAGAGCCTCCACAGTCGCAACAAGAGTATAAAGAGTAACTGGATCGACTTGCTGAACAATATCATCAGGAATACCGTAACGTTTAGCGCTCCAACCAGTTGGAATCTGCCCAGCAACGAGACGATCGAATCGAAGTGCTTTTGGAACATAAATGTTGGCACCCTTCTTGAGACGCACAAAGTAAGCACCTTCTCTTTCTTCAATTACAGCATTTGCTCCGTGAGCAAGCTTGAATGCCTCAGCCTCTTCTTTGGAAGCTTCAACTGGTGCCATCTCGGTTGTGACAATAACTTCTTGAAGAAGCATTTTCTTATTCGGGTTGTAATCATTGAAAAGTTCAGGTTCTAGGTCAAATTTTAAATTTAAAAAATTAATAAAAAGGTGTCACAAAACATACCTATCAACCGAATGCCACTGTGATCCAAAATTTTTTTCTCGTACCTTTTTTTCACCTCAAAATCTTGAACAGGCTCTTGAGTTTCAACATCGATCCATCCACTGTATGACGGAAGTTTTTTCAGTGGTCCGTTATGAAACTTGATAAATCCCATCATCCAAGCCATTTCAATACATCCTTCAAGAGAAAATTCTCCAGTAGATTCCATCTCCCAACGGGTTCTTTGAGATCCCCAAGGCCCAACTTCACCGAATCCAGTGACAACGACAACTTGCTCCAAATCCAGAACACCGCGCAAGTTTGAAAGTCTTTGGTTTTTTGCAAGTTGGGGGAACTCAAATTTCATGTTTGCGCGGGGTGTGACTCTAGCTGCTGGAGGCTTCGCAGGTCCTTTGACAACTTTTTCATCCAAAGACTGTTCATAGGCAATTGCACGGCGAATTTCAGAAGTTTCCATCAGTTCCTTACGCAGTGAAAACGAGAACTTATCCAAATCTTTGACATTTGAAAGACCTCCATTCAAATCAGCCCATACCGGCTCTGTATAACTGAGCTTCACAATATCTTGATGCAATAGACCAATAATGTTAAATGCCATCTCATGATTTGAGAATGTTCGTGCGCCCAGACTTTCAATTCCCTCAGCAACAATATCATTGCTTGACATGAGGCCAGTTCCACGGGTCCAACCAATAACAGCTCCAATGATGGTCAAGTAGCTACTCCAACCTTCAGCTTGGAATCTATTCAGCAAAGTTTCTAATCCAATTTTCGATTCTCCATACAAACCATCGCCACCAAAAGTACCATGATTGGGAGAAAGCGGTAAAATTACAGCAGCTGGACGAGTATCATACCCCAACTGTTGCTTCTGCAATTTAATTTCCCCCATCAATCGTACTAAATTTGTGAGCATAATTCGATGAGCCAATTCAGATCGCGAATCAATGCCATCAATTTCACGGCCTTGAACAGAAATAGCAGCAAATGGAATCAGAAAGTCCAAGTCCCAGTTTAAGCCATTTTTCGGGTCACGTTCGTAAATGTATTCAACCAATGCTTTTGTATCTTGCAAAGAACCACCATTGAATGGAACAACAATGAGGCGCGATCCTTTTGATCCATGCCGCTCATAAATCGATCTGTAGTATTCTGTGGCTGTTCGAGAAAAGCTTGACGTGGTAACAATAACGCGAGCTCCTCCAGACAAAAGTGCCTTCAGAATTTCAACACCAATCGAGTCTTTTCCACAACCAGTAATAAGAACGTTCTTGCTCTTAAACGAAATCCCATCAGCGGCGATGGATACCAAAACATCAAAGTAAGTCTTTGTCAACAAGACGTCGGCTTCCCAATGCATTGGCTCGGCAGGACTGCGCCGCTTTAAATGTAGGAATGGCAAACACCCACCTTCAAATTCGACGGTGTCCTTCTCCAGTAAAGTCTTCACGTCTCCGAACAAAGCAAGAAGTTTTCCACGAGAGATAGCATCCATATTTTCGTTTGCATCAATGAGAGATTTCATTTCGTTAAACTTTGATCCCAACTCTGCTGGAGATTTGTTCGTGATCTTTGTTAATTCCGATCCTGTCTTCATATCCTTGACATACTCCTTCATATTCGTCGCAACACGACGCTCTTCTTTATATAACAGGTTTCCAGACTCGGTGACTATAGTTTTGGGCTTAGTTGGACGATAAGCAACTGTGTATGTGTAGGTTTTTTGTTTTTGTTTTATATTGTGTTTTAATTTCAATTTGACTGATTTGAAATTACTTACGGTTTTTGTAGACAGGATCACAGTTTAGTGCAGCCTTGCAGTTTTCTAACAAAATTTTTCCCAGCTCGTGAACTCGTGCATAGTTTTCACCTCTTTCAGCTGGAACTTTATTAATGTAATACTCCATGAAAGAGATCAAACTGAACAGAAAATAAAAAGAAAAAAGTTAATTCCAACTACAAACAAAGGAACTAAAATAAAATACCTTTCGTAATCTTCTGTCCGATTCATCAAGTGAACGCATTGGTTCATCAATTCACGATCAACACTGGTAATTCGCCCGAAAATAATATCATAGTAGAGTTGAAGCGCATCTTGGCGCGCCCAGTTCCAACTGGAATCAAATGTGCGCACCTTAAGCTTGGTGAATGCAGGTTTAATTCCATTTTCATAAAAGTCTCCGTGTTCCGCAGACCACAAATCAACTTGGTTTTGAAGTACTTGACGTTCGTCTTTTCCAGCAGCAAGAGCTTCGCTATGACCCAAAAGATCAACGTCAAGATATTTAGCAAACTGCTCAAGTTGAGAGCGAATTAAAATATCTGTCTTGAGTTTCTGGAGGTTAAATGCTTCACTGTTCATAACAACTCCGCCAGAAACAGCGCTTGTTCCAGCAGCAGCAACACCACCAAGAGCAACACCGGATTTAGCGGCATAAGCTTGAGCAGTAGAGTCCAACCAAGCCTTGGCTTCACCTTCGCTTCCGAGACGGCCAGCCGGTTCAACCGTAAGACCATGCAAAAGAACAGCCTCAGCTCGTTTTGGGCCAAGTCCAAAGGTGGCATTCAAATGCGATTTTACTGCGTTCATTCCAAATCCAGCAGGCATCTTGGCACTGACCAACTTGTTGATATGACCACTTGATGTCTTGCCTAAATTTCCTGAATAGTTATTTTGAATTGCACTTGCAACTTCACTCAAAGGAGCTTCTTCAGCTTTGTCTGCCAAAACATTTCCAAATTCAGCAGCCAAGTCACCCAAAATTTCGTTTTGAAGAGTTGATTTTCCGCCGACAAGGCTTTTGATTGTTGCAGATCCAGAAATTTCAGCTAACGGCTTCTTCAGCTTGTGTGCAATCAAAACAAAGAGTACTTCAGATACAGTTAATGGAACGTCACTGAAAAAAAAGTAAAAATATTAGCCCAAAAAAAGTGAAACACACAAAGAACTTACGCAATCGGTCCAACAGACGAGCTGCCAACCGAAGCGGCAGAGAATACAGCGGCGGGAGACGCAGCTGGGGCCGAAGATCCAAGCGAGACTCCGACTTTTACACTGTATCCTTGTGCTGCAGTGTCCAACCAAGCCTTTGCCTCAGCTTCACTTCCAATACGCGTAGGAGGCTCAATAATAAGCCCATGAACAAGCACAGCTTCAGTTCTTTTTGGACCCAATCCAAATGCAGATTTCAAATGCGCCTTAACGGCGTTCATTCCAAAACCAGCAGGCATTTTTCCACTCACAAGTTTACCAACGAGAGTAGTAGAAGTTTTGCCAAGATTTCCAGAATGATTGTTTTGAAGTGCACTGGCGACTTCTTTCAATGGCAGCTCTTCAGCCTTTTCGGCTAGTACATTTCCGAATTCTGCAGCGAGGTCACCCAAAATCTCATTTTGAAGTGTTGATTTTCCTCCGACAAGATCTTTGATGGATTTAGATGGTGAGATTTCAGCAAGTGGCTTTTTGAGTTTATGCGCAATTAATGCAAACAAAATTTCTGACGCAGAAATCGGAGAATCACTAAAAACAAAGATTTTTAAATTAGACACAAACAAAAGAAAGGAAAAAATTTCAAACCTAATAGCTCCAGCAACAGCGACTGGGGCAGCGGCCACAATATTAGGAGCAACAGCAGTCGTTACGGCGACTGGAACTGAAGCATTTTCAACAGGTGCATCTTCAAACTCATAGTAGATATCTTTCCGGTCTTTTGAAGTACACAGCTGAACACGACGACGAGTAACAGCATCATCATAAGCCTCGTACTTCATCTTCAAAGTTCTAATCGCCATTCCACTTAAAACAGGGCTAGGTCCTACTTCAATCAAACGCTCAACTTCGTATCTCTTGAAGATCAAATCTTGTGTCTCGATCCAACGAACAGGCGACGCAAACTGGTATGCCAGCAACTCAACCAGTAGAGTGAATCCAAGATATTGCTGACCGATTGCGGTTGAATTAGAAGCATTGTTCCACGAATCAAGAGCGGCTTTGATTGGGGCAGATTTTGTCTGATTATAAACACCTTCGAAGTACTCTTTTGAAAGTTCAAAAGGTCGTGCAGTTAAGTTCGGAATATACTTCCCAATAAGTAATGATACGTTAAGTTTGGTCGGGTCGAAAGATTTCTTGAGAATCTCTCTAAAAGGCGTAACTCCATTCAACAAGAATGAGCTGTGGAATGGCACATCAATACCAGGCAGAGGAATAGTTGCAACCCCACGCTCAGGCACAAGAATTCCAGAAACTTTTTTTTGAGCATTTGCAGCTGCAATTCCTTCATCACAAATTCCATCCAAAACTGCTTCGATCTAAAAAAAATAGCCAAAAAAAAAAAAATCCATAAAAAAGTAAGAAAACCAAATAGGAAAGATTAACAAACGTACCTCGGAAATAGTCTTTGTTTTGACAAGGTCAATAAAGTTCATATTTAAGCCCTTGATTTTGTTCAACACACGCCTCAAAACATCAAGATTCGTCAAGCTTCCGGCCATAACATACTGAAAGTTTTCCACGTTGAAATTAACAATTTCAATCAAATCCCGCGATCGGCGCGCAATTGCATTCACAACAAACACAAGAGCTTGGTCTCCGAATGTATGCGAAACTCGTACAGGGTTTACGGCACACATTCCAAAGTCAGATCGGCCTTGCACATCACGCGGGACGGCAACTTGCATTGTCATTCCACGGTAGAACACAACATCTACCAAGGCTTCAATACTCAACGTTTCTCCAACAGCAGCGAGACCTGCATATTCTCCAAGCGAGTGTCCGGCAAAAACACTGTCACTGGGAACAACACCGTTTGCTTTCATGTCTTGGAAACTTGCGAATTCCATCAATGTCAGAGCGGGTTGTGTGAATTGAGTAGCAGATAAAAGACCAGAAGGATGCGAGAATGTGAACGAACTTGAATTTTCATGAATGTCTGGAAACAGTGGAAGGCTGACAATTTTGCCATCAAGAACTGTCTCGTAAATAAGCTGACGGAAGTGCGAACGGATTGTAGCTCCTTTGATACCGCCGAAGTGCACAGTCTTGCTTTTTGGATTCGAACGAACAATTTCAAGAATAGATACACCATAAAGTCCTTGCATGTGGGCATCGGCACGGTCCCAAATTTCCTTTGCGATAGCTGACTTTGCATATAAGTCCATTCCCATGCCAACTTCTTGAGATCCTTGACCAGTAAACACAAATGCGGTCGTTGCTTGCTCCACTTTCGCACTTCCCTGCAGCACAACTTCACCACGTGTATTCACAGTGGTAATTTTGATTAACTTCTTACCGTTTGACATACCAACATGGTGAAGTTTAGTCTCCAATTGATCCCCTGGAAGAACCATTCCCATAAAGGTGACTGCGTATTCTTTGACCCGTTTTGGGTCATTATTTGCGGCAAAAATTTCAACAAACTTCCGTGTGGAAGCAGAAGTCCACATTCCATGAGTGATTGTTCCAGGCAAGTTAGCCAAATCTGCAAAGAATGGGTTCACATGAATTGGATTTAAATCAAGAGACGCCTGAGCATAAGCTTCGTTCGAAGTTGGCACAATAACAGTGGCTGGGAATACTTTTGAGTCTGGCAGAATCGAATATCCACCACCATTGAAGAAGACATCTTGCTCGATTTGGGAACCAACTCTTTGCAAATATTCAAGAACAACGTTTCCGTGGCAATTTTCAGCGCTATGTTCGACACGACCAACTTCGTAAGTCTCGCGTGTAGTTCTAATCTCAATTGATCCAGATGTTTTGAGCTCCGAAAATATTTTCGCCGATTTATTTCTTGCGTAAGTATCGAGGCGGAAAATTAAGGTGGCTCCAGGAGTAATTTCGGGAGCGTTGGAGTTCCATTTAATCCATGTTTTCGCTTTCAGAACGGCAACATCTTTTACAGACTGCAAATTAACTTTCAAGGGAGTTTCGGCAGTGCGGCGAAATGCATTTTCATAATCAGTAAACTTTCCCCGATACAAGAACCGTGAAATAATTTCGAGAAGAGGTTGACTCGCTGTTGACAAAATAGCTTTGACTTCAACAGTCTGAGAAACGAAAGAAAAAAAAATTAATTCCGAAACAAATATAAACCAATAGAAAACAAACCTTTCCACTTTCATTTAACGAAATCGCATTTATAATTGCCCTGGTGTCGATAGAATCTCCAGCAGAAATCATTACATCACTCAAAACCTTGAACTCGTTTCCAAGATGAACTAGTTTCAGCAAGTCACCATCAATTTCCTTTGGAAGAATCGCAGTAACAATTGACTGCCATCCGGCAACAATTCCAAAATCCATTGGAGCAACTTGATCCGCAGTATGGTTGTGATACAATTCGGCACGGTTTCCAACGACATGAACAAAGTCTTGGAGCTGTTGGCGGTCGACTTTGAATGACGACGAGAACGTGTCTGTTGGCTTTAACTTTGCTTCTTCAGTGCCAACGTTCCATAACGCGGCATAAAAGTCTTTGATACGTTGGTTACGACCCTATAATATAATAAACTTAGTAAAATTCAATAAGAAGAAAAATTTCACCTCCATGTCTTCGTGAATAGTAGCGTAACCTTGAAAAGGTCTGTAATTGAAAAAGAATTGCAAAGGGACATACTCGCTGCCTCTTCTCTCAGAAATTGTCACGGTAATTCTATCCTGTTCTATACTAATCACAAGTGCAGCATGTCTCGACGGAACAGATCCCGTCATTCTGCTGCTGTATACGCTCAAAACTTCTGGCTTATTTGCTGAATCCAGCTTCACAAAAACCGTTTGTTTCGCACGGGGACGGACAAGATTCACGACCGGATTTGGACTCAACAGCTTTCCACGCACAACACTGTCGGCAGTCAAAAGGGCGCGCAACCATGTTTGCTCAGGACCAGCAAGAGTTTCTACCCAGTCATCCAGTGCTGGCAACTCTTTTGCATCTCTCGGGACTTCATACATCATCGTTGTACCGTCAGTATCACGAAGAACCGTTGTTGTGACTTTGGCTGCTTTTGCTTCAAGAACTGGTGCGGATGGGTGGACACCGAGATATTCAACAATTGGAATGGAAGATTCTGAATTATTGTAGTACTTTTTCTTAATGGCGTCAATCTGGCCTTGGTAAATGTTGCCGAGAATATCAGCAACAGGTTCGTCAACGATATTCGAATGTGCTACAGCAACTGGACCCTGAAGAATGGCAACGCGTTCAGCATCCTGGTCAACAACTGCATCAACATCTTCAGATTGCCACAAAGAATCTTTCTTGAGCCAGAACTCAAATTTGTCGTCGAATACAGGAATAAACGGAACAGGCTTTCTGTATGGAATAGAACAAAGAGATAAGAAATGGAAAACATCTTCTTGTGTCAAAGTTTGATCTACAGCTTCCGGGTAAGTGTCAAACAAGGCCTCAACAAAAGAAATGGGATCGATTTTGAGAGTATCGTCAGCTTGAATCAATGAAACTGTTTCGGTTTTGTTGAAACGCTCTTCAATACGGCGCAGAAAATCAGTAGCGGTGTCCATGTGCGATACATCAATCCATCTTGCTTGATGCTTAATATAAAGCAACGAAACTAAACGATCTGCAACTTCCTTATAAGTCATTTCATGTAGGTCACACACACGGCCATCAAATTTGCGACCAAACCACGGCTTCTGGAAATCAGAGTTAAGTTTGCGGATTATATAATCCTTTTTGGCAAGAAGAGCTGGAAGGCGCTTTTCACGTGGCAGAGACAAAATAGTGTCATCCATTTCCTTCCAGAACATGACTCCTTTGTTGGCAATCTTATGAATTGGCTCGCCAAGTTCAGATTTGACAGTGATAATTCCCCCGACTGGGCCTTTATAAGTACGTTCCCATTGAGCTTCTTCGGTTATTCCTGGAGCATTAACAATAAGTTGCTTCACAGCTTGCGATGTCAGAGCCTCCTTAGCAACCATCACACGAGAACCGAACAAAATTCCATCAAAGGGCATTGGTGCATAATCAAATTCAACGCTCCAGTCTCCAGTGAGATACGGAACTGTTCCCGCAGCGTCACCAAATCCAGAACCAACAACGAGAACAATGTTGGGAACACGACGAATCGCGGCTGTTTTAATTTTTTACATCAATTTTACAGTCGTTAAAAATAAATAAATAACCATAAAATATAAAAATAAAAACGTACCGTAGGTTTCTAACATTGGACCATGAAAATCTTCAAAAGAATGGTGACCGCCCCCTCTTCCACCAGTCCATTGCAGAATAACAGGCATATCTGGGTGACTTTTTGCGATTGAAATAACACGCCGAATCGTCTCAACACCACCCGGCTTGAACGCAACATGTCTGATTCCAGCACGCTTCAAATTGCTAACAATTTCATCAGCAACGTCCAAAGATGGCACACCGGCAGCAACACAAATTCCTTCCATCGGAATTCCTTCCTGTCTCATCGCCATAGTTGCTGGGTATTGAAAACCCCAGAGCCGCGGGTTAAGGAATAGAATGTTCAAGGTGATACCTTCTCCTGGTCCAACAAGGTCCAGAATTTGATGAACTCTGCTGCGCAAATGCCCTTCTGTGTGTTGACCACCGCCAGCAAGTTCAACGTGGTATCCGGCATTGATTATTGCAGAGACAAAGCGTTCGTCCATTGTGCATGGTGTCATACCAGCAACCATGAGTGGGGGTTTTCCGAGAAGGCGAGAGAACGAGGTGTCAATTTGAACTTCATTTGTTGAAGCAACGCGAATCAGCTTCGGTTGGTATTTTTCAGCCCAGTTTGATGCAAAACGGATTGCAGAAACGTCATGATCGAATAAATAAGATTTGTCAAGTAATTCATTTGTGGACACTTCAAACGCATTAGCAAGAATAACCTGCATTATGTAAATTGAATGAAATATATAACTGCATCTTGGGTTAAAATTAAAATAAAAAGACATACTTGAACACCAGTTCCTTCCTTATTTCTGTGAGTCAATCCACCGATTCCAGAAGATCCACCGGGGCCGAAGTCGAGGATGTGAGTAACTGGCTGCTTCGTTGCAAGTTCCCAGAACACTGGCAAAGTGCAAATTTGCTCCACCAGAGAATAAGTCAACTTTTTGCCACTGTTTGCCAAGTCGGCGCCAGTGTTTGTGTTGAAGACTGGAATTTTGATTTTCTCCGCAGAAAAAGTCAAATTCAGGGTTTTAATGTCGTCGGCAAGGACAGCTGGAACATTTTTTAAATAACTGCTGTGGAATGGAACTGTAACAGGTAAAAAGCGAGAAGTAAAGCGAATTTTTCGCTGTGAATGCGGAACACGAGATTGGTCTTCAGTCGGGTTAGCCTTGAGCTTGCGTAAAGCAACATTAAGACCATATAGCGATTGCGGGTGACCAGTGCAAATACATGCGCGAGGTCCATTGATTAAAGAAAGTTCAATTCTTTTGTCTTCAGGCAAGTGTTGGTTTGTTGCTTGAATGTGTCCAGCAACTTCGTTACGGCGAAGACCTATTTGTTTGTTTGCTTTTTTTAACGAAAATATAGTTTCATGAAATAAAATAATCATACCAGAAACGAGAAGCATTGGCGTGGGCACCCCTTCTCCAGCAGAAATGGAATCTTGCAAGATTGTTGGGTCGAGAGTGGTAGACGGCCAAGCATTTTGCGAACGAAGACCAATCCAAAAGAGTAAAGCTAGAGCTTTTTGACTATTCTCCATGAATTCTTTTTCAGTCTCAGAAGAAGCAATTACAACAGAGGAAACAATTCCTTGTGAGTGGCCAGTACTTCCTACAACGGTTGAAAAACATCAAAAATAGAAAGAATGATAGATTAGAGAAAAAATATACACAGTATACCTTTGATGTGAGAACGCATTTCGGCAGGTGTCAAGTTTAGAACTTTTAGAGTTACCCAATAAGCAAGCAGCTGCGTCAAACCAATAAGTGGCAATGACAAATCTGTTTCCAAGAACGATTGAGTGTTTGGACGTGACTCTGGCTTGTTGAGCCAGTCGATAACGTCAATGCGGCTAGCATAGAGGGAACGTGCGCGCTCGGATGTTGAATGAGCCAACAACGTGGCAGCAGCTTCTTTCACGAATGGAGCGGCAAGCGGACGGTAAACATCGAAAAGCTCGACAAGCTCGTCAAAGTAATCTTCGACATTGCCCTGGCCGCCAAAGATGACAGAAAGCGTGGCAGCGTTGTTATTCGTATTGTTGTTGGTGCTGTTGCTGCTCGTGTTGGCCAAAACAAGAAGCGCAGAGCTGGACGGGGCTGGCGATGGGGCGGCAGGGAACTGTGCGGAGGCGCGGTAGAAAGTACGCAAAACTTTTCGGCGCCGCACAGCTGACAACGAACGTACAGCAAGCGACGCGTGGATGTTGTTGGTTCGCACAAACAACATAACGAACCGCGCAAGAACAATCTGCGCTAATGCCGCTGACTCGTCCAGCGCAATGTCGAGGATACGCGCAAGCAAAACAACCTGCTCTTCATCGCCATCGCTAGAGTCATCAGCAACATCAGAATTACCATTCACATTAGCACTCGCGCTACTCTTTAGTGCTTCGCGCACAGACTCGGCAGCTGGCCACAGCGCGTGTGGAACCGACACTGTCACCTCTACTCCGCGCCCGCGCACAACCAGCGGGCGCACATTATTCCCTTCAACTGGTGTATGAGCTGTTGTGTTTGCATTTGTATTGTTGACGACGGAACTTGTCATTCTTGCTTGTTCTTATCGTATTTATAAGCAGGTTTTTCGGGGTGTTGCTAATCTTGGGTTTTTGGTTTTGTCTCGTCAGTTGTACAGACAACCTATTTCGCTTCAACTGATTTTGGGGAGATTTTCTGATGAAGGGGAAATTCCTCCGGAGAAAATTTTCATTTTTCCTTCCCGTTATCATAACCCCGTTTTGCATGTCTCAATTATGACGATAAGCAGAGTATCTGCGTAATTTTAATTAACAAAATTCGGACTTTTTCGTTCTATTTTTATTTTTATTTTTCATTTTATTATATGTCCATAGCTACTGAAGATATTCTGATTCTGCCGTCTTCATAAAGCCCAGCTCGTACACCATGTGCTGCCAATACTTCATTTTGTCCTTCGGGGAGGCCAATTACCTGCATTGCCTCAATTAACTTTTGATTCTCCGTGTTACCCTCACATAGATTTCGAATTGCAAATATAGCTCGCTCTTTGACAACTATTATCGTAGTTACCGTGTTTTTTTTTTTTGTTTTTTTTTGAATTATAATCAGTCTTAAACGACTAATAGAATAAATGAGCACGAAAAACTTGCATGGATTTGAGTCGTCAATTTGGCAATGATTTAGAATTACCGGAATGCCTCCAACTCGTCTCACCTACATTTTTTAAATTTCATACTTAAAAACAGGTAAGAAGAGAGAAGCAATCAAACAAACTTCGTCTTGACCCTCAGAGCATTTGTAAACGAGATTTGAAAGCACTTTTATCGCATCCGCTTTCATCATAAACATTCCACGCTTGACAATGCTCATCACATCATTATTATTCGAGACGGTCAGCATTTTATCAAACAACGCGATTCCACCTCCACCAGTAACATTGCTTTTCGCGATTCCACCTTCTTCAACTGGCTGCAATTTTCCTGCCGCGACTAGAAACTTGACTACAACTTCAGCAATACCGGTTCCAACGACAGCTCTTCTCCTTGCCTTCATAGCCTCCTCAGCGGCGATACCTAAACCACCAAACTCAGCCATTGCTGCACGACCACAGGACGCCTCCTCACCATCACCATCACCTCCCAACACTCTAGCAAAATAAGTAAAATACAGTCTCAGACCCTCCAAATCATCACCAATGCTACCAAACCCGACGCTTGAACCTTCATTTCCGCCATCATATAATCGCTGTTGTGCAGCAGTAACCGCATCGCAAAACCGCTTAAACGAGACAACTAACACTTCAGCAATTTTGACACACATTTGAAAATATTCTCCGCCCCAAATCGCCGGAATCCCGCCTGTTGCCTCTTCTGTCATCTCGGCATCAACAAGATTTAAAAAAACAATGCTCGCGCGGGTGAGCACTTTCAAATGTATCGTAGCTATTGAACCTGTATTAATACCTCCACTTTTAGATTCTTGTTTTTGCAGACAAAGCGACTTGAAAATATGGGTGGGCGAGTGGGCTACTATTAGGGTTTTGAACAGTGCGTATACTATTTCAAAGTTGTCAGTTTCAACCGGTTCTTGTGCACGTTTTTGTGAACCAATGAAAGAATTATTCGGAGATATTGAGGATCCGGCTGATGGCGGCGGAGAGGTGAAAAAGTCTGCGGTTAATACTGGTGATTGGTTGTCGATTTCAGTGAATATTCGGGACAAAATTTCCCGTCCAAATGGTGTTTGCAGTAAAAATACGCTGGGGTTATTTAGCTTAGAGGATAAACTCTAGGCTGGAGAAAAATTGAATTTTTTTTAAACCTTCGCGAAGAATCATTGAATATGCAATTATATATCCAAAGCAGGACATATTTCACAGTTTTCGAATCTTTTGAATCAAAGAGCGTTCTATAAATATATTATTGAAGAAAAAATTCAGTTGTTTCAGGGGTACAAAAATAAAATTCCATCACATTATCAATTCGCTTTCTTTAAAAAATCGCGGCCACAAT
This sequence comes from Physocladia obscura, assembly GCA_027596945.1. Lineage (NCBI taxonomy): Eukaryota > Fungi > Chytridiomycota > Chytridiomycetes > Chytridiales > Chytriomycetaceae > Physocladia > Physocladia obscura. Next base: position 14,766 of record JADGJH010000372.1, read on the forward strand.
TTTGTTTGAACAATGGGATTCGAGGTCATCATATTCGCGAGAAATTGTGTCCCCGTTTGAATGGCGACGTAAGCTGTTTTGTTCGGACAAAAAAAAAAATCAAACTTTTATTACAGCGCAATCATGTCGTCATTAAAATGTTACCACTCTTTTTAATATTGACACAGCTCTTATTTCTATTTTGTGTCATCCACACACAAATATGCGTTAATATCGAGTCTGCAGTTTTATAAGATCGTGACTGACTAGTATGACCTGTCAGTGTCAATCAAACATAGAAAATAAAAGCGTGTTGTAACTGTACCATGCAAGAATTTGATTTTCAGGCACAGCTGCACACAGGTTTCGAAGCAGTTGAAACACAGCTCCGGCAAGTTCTGCAGCACCATCCGCTTCTTTACGACTAGTATACGCGCACGCAACTCCATCATCATTTGCAGTAGTAGCAGTACCCAGTTCAGAAAGAATATAAGTAGACGCAACCGCCTTAGAAATTCGCAGCAAAATCCTTGATAAAAGCGGGAACAGAGCTGGAATAACACCAAGTTTTCGTCTACCATGCAAAAAAAACAATCAAACTTCAACCAGTTTCAAGTATTTAAAACGAAATAACACAAGACAGCGTGCCTACCTCAATGTTTCATCGCGAGCAACAGCTCGAGCGATTTCGCGAACAGGGTCGACAACGGGCGACCAAGATTCGGGGTTGCTTGACGAAACAGATGAATGGATTTGGTCAAGACAAGCGTACAGGCGAAGAGCTTCGGTTTCACATTCGTATTCCGTCAAATGGTTGAAAGATGCCATCGGTTTCTTCGAGTTATTCCAATTGTTTTGTCAGATGAGATTTCAAATCCAAACCCAATTCCAATTTGAAAAAAAAAAAAATAACAAATCACCCCAGGAAATCACATGTAAAGGCTACTAAATAGATTGAGCATGATTTAACTTTGAAAATTAGGACAAATTAACCAACAAAAGGCTTCTATCAAAATATTCTTTCAATAGAGCTCCAAATATCAGTGTTAATATTATTGGCCATCTTTCTCTTTTATGATGCCAAATGGGCATATGAATTTTTCATTGCCCAAAATGTACTTAAAAAAAGCCATGTGAGCAATGGCCACAAGATTGAGGGTAGTCTGTTTTAAAATTGACGTGGACTATCCAACCAAAATCAAAAACATTTCGTTTAAGTACTGGATTAGAACCAAGTTTCCTAAATGACAGTTTGTGATGCAATATCCACTGTTTTGGATGCTTTTGGTGAGTGTTGGTCTGGATGTGTTTTTTATTCAATGGAGCTGGGTATTATGGAAGAGACCAGTGCAATTTTAAATGCAAACCTATACAACTTTGACAAAAAAAAGTTCCAAGGGTTACTAGAACAAACCCAAAGCCAATACCATTGCTACTCATGGAAAAAACTGCCAATAACTCCAACACTAACAGCAGCAGTAACAACAGCTATTGGTCAATTATTCTGTTGCTGACTCTTGCAAGACTGAATACAAAAATTTTTGCTTTTGTCATCCACTGAAGGCAAATAACCAATAGGACATCCCATCACATGCAGCTATTCTTACAATTCCCAACACCTTCAACACAAATGGGCAAAAACATTCAGATGTAACAAGAAAATTGGATCCTGACATAAACATCACCAGACAACCACCAAAAGCTCATAGCAGAATACTGACACTGACAGTGTTGAAGTATATGCAACTCTGTGGAGAGATGTGTATTACAAAACAAGTAATGTAAATAAATCTTTCTTCATCAATTTAAAGTTTATTTGTTTTTTCTCAAATAACAGAAATAAACTGTTTGCTAACAATCCAATTTTGCAAAATAGTAAAATGAGTAAAATTGCCATTCTTGATTCCATTCATATGGGACAAAATCAAGACAAACTCTAACAATGCAAAATCGTTACAAATACATTTGTCTTTGTTTATTTCAATAAAGTTAAATTATAAAAATAGCTTTATTTATGGGCAGTTGATAAAAACAAAAAATCTTTATGAAGATATTTAACTGGATCATCCTATACAAGAACATGGCTTGCACAGTAGACTAGGAAAGACCCTGCAGCATACAAGGGTTTTGAACATACACATTATTCATAAATAGTTGTATTAGAAATCGATAGAAAAAGTTAGAAAAATGCAGAAAAGACTGTTGCAAGATACTATGGAAGAATCTAAAATCTCTTGTACCAACAGATCTGGATGTGTTAATAGCCACAACACATGCATTCATTGTTGGCACAGTCAAATTTAGTCCATTAATAAAGATATTAAGTGATTTATTAACCAAACAGAACAGTAAGTTGTCTGAAGTCAACATGAATTAAGTAAAGGAACTAACTGCTATTAACTATAACAACAGTTATTTTGAGTTATAAGCAATGACAGAAAGATCACATTTGCTTGTTTTTTTGCAATGTTCCCCATTTGTACAGTTTTAATTGAAAAAAAGAAAACAAAGATAAAAACTCAAAGATGCCATTATACTAGTGAATTTCAAATCCAGAAGTATTTCAAGGAACAAAATGGAAGAAAGAAACTGCACAAATAAAGATATAAAGAGGGCTCTGGATTTAGTTTTTTGTGTAAAATCTTAACAAATAAAAACTCTCTCAACTCAAATTTAAAGTTTACTATCAAGCTTCTGATAAACTTACCAAAATATCAACAAGTTGTGGCAGGTTATCAATGTTGACCTTAGAGATTTTTGCAACCTGATTTGATTTGAGTAAAATCAAAAGACAAATGGGCTTAGGTTAGACTTACAAATTGCTGAACCCAAGCAGCTTTCATTGGCACTATTAACTTCAAATGCACTGTATTCCATCAATGGCTTTGTGCACACAGCCTTCAGGATTAATTAAGCATTGATCCTGGTACTTTTCATCAAGTTTTTGACCAAAATCAACAGCAGCATTGTTTCCACTTAGGGTTGATCCCAATTTGTGATTCCCTGCTTCAAAATTTTCATCAGTCACTCTTTTTTATTGTTGTCTTTTTTATTATTTTATTTTGTTTTATTTAGTGACATTAATAAATAAGTTAAGCTTACTTTTCATTTGGTGGATGATTATTGTTGGTTTCATAATTATTTAATTTGCTCAATAATAGTTGGGGAACAAATTTAAGGTTCCAGTAAGTTGTAGAAAGTAGAAGTTGTTGAATTTCTATTGTCAGAGGATTTAGTTTAATACTTCCAAGCTTATTCTTTAAAGCTTCTTTTTAAACAAATAGAAATAAACACTATTTAAATGTTTTCCTGTGCAGTTTTTGTGTTTGAAATTCCAAAATGGCTGTTTTTCTTTCAGTTTCCATTATAAATTTTCATTCAAGAAAAAGTTGCCTTGAAACACATCATCTGACAAAGAGCAACCTAAAACTGTTTTGGCTCAAAAAATACACTTCAGCACTGCTTTGTTGATAGCCATCTTTAGTTGTTGTTTATGTGAGTTAGAATGTTTCTATTGCTTGGCTTGCATTATTGAGATGGGTCAGGATTTGCTGTCAATTCAACTCATTGTTAATGAAGACTCTTGACAATTGCAAGAATTGCAGCTGTGCCAGTTTTTGTTTGTTTCTAGTTGCAGTATTGTTCATAGCCATAGTGCTTTGAATTGTGAAATCAAACACTGCTACTGACATATGTGAAGTTGTTATTATTGATATTGTGAGACAAAATAAATGTGACAACTGGAGTTTCATCAATTTGACTATCTTGAATTTTGAAGATCATATTTTTAGATGTTGGATGTCTTGTTGCTTTTTAGGAATTTGCCACATTGTACACAGAGTCTATTTACATCAAACACTTCTATATTGTCATTTGATTGCTATTAATGTCATCCCTGCCAGTTGAGTTAGTTTGGAAGAGATAATACTCCATCCCATACATTTTTTGGAACCATTGTTTTTTTTGTCACAAATTTTTGAAAACAGCCATCCCAATTTCAGAATTACAAATTTGGCTTCAACTGAAAGCTTTGCTCCAACATGCTGTCTATAGATATTTTTATTAGATAATGCAAAGTAAAAAGAAGAAAGTGCTAACAACTTTCACTTGGAAAATAAATGTGGCACTGTGATATGAAAATCTCCCGAAGTCATGAAAAATCTTGAATTCAGTGGTAGACTTGGCGAATTTTTAACGTTGAATATTCTTATAGATATATTTCAACTGTATTGTAGCCGATATTGCGATCCATTTTTATCTCGTTTATTGAATATTTTAACCAAATATGCAAGGTTTTGATTTATTAAAACCAGTTCAACGGCAAGGGAATGTGGCAATGCCGTTCTTTCTATTTCTTTTTCCATCGTTTTCTCAAAATCTTAACCAGCGGCCCATGGCCTTCTCTTCACCTCCCCTTCGCCTACTTCGTGCCTTTTTCTTTTCTTTTCTTTCTTTCTTTGTCGTGTGGTTTTTCTTTCTTTTCTGGTTTTTTATTCAATAAAATCGGCAGTGAGGGGTGTCTCGGCAGCCCCCGATCTGCTCGCGTTTCGCCCAAAACAGGTTTTCATTTTATTCTTTCTCTTCTAGTTTGTTGCATGAAACATTTTCCCAGCAAGTTGATTGGTGTTTGGTTTTGTATTGTTGATGCGAAGAAATTCGGACAGACTTCGTGTATTGAGATATTTAAAAAAATATAAGCAACGGTGTATAAAATTACTATATATTCAAATTTCGTTTGGCAATATCGCTTTCAAGATATTCGAAGCGATGGAAGTATTGTGATTCGAAGTTGAAATATCAAACTCTTCAAGCAAGTCAGTATTGTCCGATTCGCCATACTGCCCGCTACCAATGCATTTTCTGATAGCTTAAGCATCAATGTCCAGAATTTTTTGTTGATTCTCAGCAACTCTATTTGTTGATTCTTCATTTGTCATGGTCACCAAATTTTTTTGTACGTGTTTGAAACAATTGAATCAATAATAAAGAAGATGCAGGGCTCAACGGGGCGAATAAGATGGCCGGACGAATTCACAACCAATGGCGCGGACTCACCGGTTGCCGAATGGTGCGAGCAGCTGGTGGCTTCCTGGATGAACAACACCGTGATGCCTTCCGCAATTATCCGAATGGCATACAACGATCACAACTACAACAACAACAACAACAACCACAACAACAACAACAACATCAACACCAACACCAACAGCAACAACAACAACAACATCTTCAAT
>JADGJH010000373.1:9904-19958 GCA_027596945.1 Physocladia obscura
ACGACTGTAATTTCGAAATCTAAAAATAAAAAAGCTATTAATAATGCCTCTTCCGCCGCCAAATCAAATAAAAAAAAATCCACCAAAAATAAAATGTTTTTATTCTTCCTTTTTTTTTTTTTTTTTTGGATTTGTTTTTCGGACAACAAAAACCAAAAATATGGCAAACAATGATGATGGTTTGCGCAACGTGGGGGAGAATGAGCAGTTCAACGATCGAGTACGGCACTACGTTGACTTTATCGAGCGCAATGTGAGTGTTGTATTTCTATTAGCTATGCTCAGACGTGCTTTGCTAAGGTCATCCATAGTACGGAAACAACGAATACAAAGAGAAGATGAAAAAGATGTTGATTGGTGGGGGGCGCCGCCTCATTGTTAACATTAACACTTTGCGCCAATACTCGCCCGAATATGCCAAAGGGTGTGTTGCTTTGTTTACACTGTTTTTGGTTTAATGCTCTGCCCATCCGCAGAATCCTGAAGAATCCAATGGATTTTATTCCCCCGTTCGACAAAGCTATTAAGGAAATTGCCGTCGCTTTAGATACACTCCCGGAAGTGCAGCTTCGCACAGTACAGACTGGCCAGCGAAACAGCGAGCTGAACTTCTATGTTGGTTTTGAGGGTTCGTTTGGAGACGCTTATATGGGCCCAAGAGACTTAAATGCTTCGCATTTAGGAAAAGTTGTTTGTTTGGAGGGTATCGTAACTAAATGTGAGCTATCACCCAGAAACCTGAAAAACAATAGCCAAGCATTTTTGTTTTGTTTTGTTTTAGGTTCCCTTGTCCGACCAAAAGTCGCACGCAGTGTTCATTTTTGCGAAAAAACAGAGCTCTTTATCACTCGTGATTATCGAGACGGAACCAGTCTTGGCCATTCAATTCCAACAGGCTCGACTTACCCGAAGGAGGTCCGTTTCATTTTTTGGTTTGCGAATTTGCATCAACTTTGCCAAATTGACAGGACGATGACGGAAATATTTTGACAACCGAATATGGGTTATCTACATACAGAGACTTTCAAACTTTGACAATCCAAGAAATGCCGGAACGTTCTCCAGCAGGTCGGATGCCTCGCCCAGTTGATATTATTCTTGATGATGATTTGGTTGACGTTGCAAAGCCTGGCGACCGTGTTCAAATTGTTGGAGTTTACAGAAGTATGGGTAAAGGCTCCAATACTTCAAGTGCGGTTTTCAGGTTTACTTTTTTTTCCTTCCTTTGTCGCATCGTAACTTTACCATTAGAACTGCAATTCTTGCCAACAACGTACGGCATATGGGGCGTGAGATTCTTCAGCCTGTTCTATCGGACGCCGATTTGATAAATATCAAAAAAATTGGAAAAAAGAAGGATGTTTTTGAACTATTGTCAAATAGTCTTGCTCCATCTATTTACGGACATGACATGATCAAAAAAGCCACTTTACTTCTTTTACTTGGGGGAATGGAAAAAAACTTGGAAAATGGAACACACATTCGCGGAGACATTAATATGCTTATGATTGGTGATCCTTCAACTGCAAAATCTCAAATGCTCAGATTTGTATTAAACACGGCACCTCTTGCTATTGCAACGACTGGTCGAGGTTCAAGTGGTGTTGGTTTAACAGCAGCTGTGACTCAAGATAAAGAGACTGGTAAGTTTTAATTATTTTTTATTGCTTTTTTTGACACGAACTTGAAGGAGAAAGAACCCTTGAAGCTGGAGCAATGGTTTTGGCTGATCGTGGTGTTATTTGTATCGATGAGTTTGATAAAATGTCCGATATTGACAGAGTGGCAATTCATGAAGTTATGGAACAGCAAACTGGTATTATTTGTTGCAGAATTTTTTATCTTGTCTCATGTGATTTTCTCAGTGACTATCGCCAAAGCTGGAATTCATACTTCTCTAAATGCGCGTTGCTCTGTAATTGCTGCCGCAAACCCAGCATTTGGTCAGTATGACAACGAAAAATCACCACAGCAAAACATTCCCCTGCCAGACTCATTACTCTCTCGTTTTGATCTTTTGTTTGTTGTTCTTGACAATCTTGGTGATGAACACAACAAAATGATCAGCGACCATATTATTCGTATGCATCGCTATGTTCCTCCGGGTCTTGAAGATGGTATGATTTAGTGATGCAAATAAAATCTGTGATTTGAACGTGGGTATGTATATTTTTCAGGCACGCCAATCACCGAGTCATCAATTGCGGGAATGTTTTCTCTTTCTACAGAATCCGACGTCTCTGCACTTCCACTATCACAGCAGGAAACGCCGGTTTTTACTAAATTCAACAAAATGCTTCACATCGGAATTAAAGCCATGGGCAAAGGATCAGATAAACATGCTTCCTTGATTTCAATTCCATTCTTAAAAAAATATATTCACTACGCAAAAAGTCGGGTGAAGCCAGTGCTGACTGATGAAGCCTGTACTGCTATTACTGAGTTGTATGGGCAATTGAGAATGGCTGTGAATGGTGTTGATTCGAAATATAGGGTAACTTGCATCTATTCTTTCATACTTGACGAGGCTTTTTTATTAAACTCATCTCATTTTAGACTATTCCTATCACAGCTCGTACACTTGAAACTCTTATTCGACTTTCCACAGCGCATGCAAAAGCACGTCTAAGTGCATTAGTCGAAAAGGTTTGAAATTTCATCTTCTGACTTTCGACGCTAAAAAATTTAGTAGGTTGATACTGAAGTTGCACGCGCAATTCTTGAGTTTGCATTGTATCAAAAAATGGACAAAAAGCAGCGTGCCAAAAAACAGAAAACAGAATATATAGAGGAAGACGAGATTGATGATGATGAAGTTGAAGAAGAGGACCGTTCTGGCGTGACTGTAGTCAAGGCCGGAACTCGGCCAACACGGTCAAGTCAAAAATCATCGACTCCTCAAACAATTACCAGTAAAACTACACAAATGGATGTGTCAGATGGTAGTGAAGATAATGAAGGGGAAAGTAAGTTTTTCTGAGGTTTTCTGTGTGGGAAGCTCAACTTTTGCATATCAGCTGTTCCGACTGCAAAAAGACGGCAAGCTGGGCCATCTCAATCATCTGCGGTGAGCTCATTTGGAGACTCTGGAACAACTCTTGAGAATTCTGCGGCTTTAGATAACGGTGATATTACAATGGTAGACAGTTCAGATTTGAGTAATGAAAGGTTCGTTTTCAATTTTTTTATATTTTTTATTTGGCATGTTGACTTGTAGAGTTAGATATCAAACTTTTGTTGATAAAATGCGTCCACTTTATGGTCAATATCGCAACAACTACCAAGATCAAGTCGCGATGGCTGACCTTCTTACAGATATTAACAAACTTCTTCCTATGTCACAACATTTCTCATTTATTGAGCTACAAAAGTGTGTCGAAAAAATTTGTGAATTGGAAAATAACTTCATGTACGAAAAGGATACTGAGACGATTTTGCTTATTTGATAATGCTTTTGTTTTTTACATGAAAATCAAAAAGAAGAAATTATTGAAAATTGAATTTTCGGCAATTGCATTGCTGATTTGTTGGTGATTATTTGTGCGCAAACCATCCGGGAAAATTTTATCAACGATTTTTGCAGTTGGCATCCGAATATTCATTGCATTATTCAGGGCACAATCGCAACCCGGACCGAGTCCAATTCGAGAATTTTCGCGGTCAAGGACAATGAAAAAATTATCAAAAAAGGTTCCCCCGAACACCACCCCTTTTCCCGATTGCGAAGAAACTGTGAAGTAATAGTTTCCATTACTGTCTTGTTGAATGTAAAATTCTGGTGGAATATTGACTTGAACAATGGAAACCAGATCATCGGCAAGTAGTGAGAATGTCAGATCAGGGAGCATTGAAAAATTTATATTCACGTTTGTAAAGCCATATCCAGACAATAAAAACGAGTTCAAATTAGAACTGTTTGTCAACGTTCCCCATGCGTTTTCAATACTAGTCAAGGTAGATACAAATTGGTGGAAAACTTCTGAATTGATGGATAGAATAGTTGTACATGAATCAAAAATGCTCAGATCTGAGTTTGTTTTTTGCCATGATGATACGTCAAGATTGACTGACGTCGACCCAATGAATATCTCTGTAACATTAACAGTGTAATATGATTCACTGATAATAGCAATCCAGGCAAGATTCGGACTTGATGAGCCAAATGTACATGTCAGTGATGAGTTGAAGCCACCCCAGTCAACAAGAGATTCGTCTTGCGACGTTTCTGGACAAGTTCGAAACGAAATAATATTGCTGTCCAGTAGTTTGGCATCAGTTAGTGCCGAAAAGACAGTTTTTGGAATGGAGTCATCATCAGACGATAATTCAAGACTATTTATGGTTGACAATGAATCAAATGCAAGGCCAATAAGCCCTTGTGATGTTGTACCATCAGTCACTGTCGGGCTAGAAGATTGTGAGAGCATGACTGCAAATGGGGCATTTACTGTTACTCCATTCTCGTCGATTCCAACCGTATCATAATAAAAGGCACCAGTCCAATAAGAAGTGTCCTGAAAAGATGCGCCAACACTTTGAGAAGAAAATGCTGTTTTCCCCAATACTTCATATGTCGGTCCTACATAAGATTTGATTGAGCTACCTGGAATCAATAAGTCTGAAGAACCCGTGTCGACTTGCACATTAAATTTAACTCCAGTAACGTATATATCAATGTTATAACAGCCTGTTGTCAATGGTCCTCCTGACAGATCTTGATCAAAACTATCAGAAGCCATAGAGTTAAAAGCTTTGTTGATATCTTCAGTACTATACTCGGAAGTAAGATTAGCTTGAAGGCGCGAAATTTTCGGTCTGTAAATGGGTATTAATTTCGCGAAAACAGTAGTCCAGCATAAAACAGCAGAGACGTAGCATATTTGCATCTTTTAAGCTTTTAAAGAAGGATTTTCAAACAAATAGATGGACTGACGATCAACTAAAGTCAAAATCACATTATTCTAAAAATGAAGAATTTTATTCTTCTTCTCTTACAACTAAGAATTGCTCCCCAGCCTGAAGAAGATGTAATTTTCCACTTATTGTGTTTCGGAAATTTTGATCTTCAGGAAAAATTAATGTTTTTGCCACTTCTTGGATTTGTGCATTCATTTTTTCTTGGCGCAATTTTTGACACTCGATTTCTGACTTTTCAAGTCTTTTTGACATTGATTCAAATTGAGAAAATTGAGATCCTAAAGTGGGTTCAAAGATCCTTTTATTATTATAATTTGATATTTAAATTCACGTAAGTGCAATCTTGATGGCCACGATAGCTTACACATCATCAGAAAAGTCTTGTACTTTTACTTCAACGGGATTTTTATTTCCGGAATCCCCATGTAACCAACTAGATTTAATTTCTGATTTCCCCATTTCTAGCTCAAATCCAATCTATTTCTTTGTTAATATCTTTATCGAAAAATTTAAGTGACTTACAGAAGCTTTTTCAGCGTTGATTTGTTCGATCTTTAGTGCAGTTTCAGACTTAAATAATTCTGACGCATACAGTCCATGATTTCGCAGTTTTGTTTCAAGCAAAGCCTTCTGATTCTGAAATATTATTATTATTATTATTATTATTATTGTTGTTGTTGTTGTGTTGTTGTTGTTGTTGTGTTGTTGTTGTTGTTGTGTTGTTGTTTTTGTTGAATTTCGTTTGATTAAATTATGTTTACAAAAACACATTAATCACCTCCAGATACTCAATTCTTGTTTCCATTTCAAACTTCAGCTGCTTGTATTCTTCTGATAAATAACCGTTTTCCTTACTTGCAGCTTGCTTCATTCGATTTAATTTTTCTTCCAGAGTAAATTTATCCTCACGATTTATTAAAATAGCCTCATCAAGTAACTTTTCCAACTTTGCGATTCTTTTTTCTGTTAGGGCGCACGACTTTTCCAAATATTCTTTGTCAGCGAGTAAAATAGCATACTTGTCTTCTGACGCAAAACATTTTTCGCAAGTGATAACTTCTTCTTCTGGTGCTTCTTGCAAATACCAATAGCACGTTGAATTTGAATTTGGATCATTTAAACTCTCTAAAGATTTTTTGTAACATGGTGTTGCGAGAATTGTAGGCTTGTTGCCGTTTTTTGATTTTGATTTGCCCCGAAGTTGAGAAACCAAGTTGTTTAATTCGGCGATTTTACTATTTTTTCCTTCGAGCTCATAGGCTATTTGATCAATATTATTTTGATAAATAATTTTCTCCCGTTCTTTGACTTTTATGGCTTCTGAAAGACTTGTATTCGTATGTGTGACAGTCTGTAACGTTTCTTCTAGTTTCTTAAATTTCGAAGATAACTCTTGAATTTTCTCATTTTCGTCATTGTTGTGGCACTTTTTTTTGTCGTTTTCTGAATCATTTTCATTGCTAAGTTCTTGCTCAATGGATTCAAAACTGTAGTTTGATTTGAAATTTCGGCTTCCACCATTTCCAACATTTCGTCCTTTTAAATCTTTTTCTACCAAAGCTGTTTTCGCAATGAAAAGTTCTGTTTCTGATTGCTTAATATCGTTTTCGGCAATGTCAAGATCTTGCTGAATCAGTTGCGTTCTGACTTCGCTTGCCGCCAATTTTTTATTCCATACCTCTTCCATACTTTCTTCTTCCCTTGAAATTAAAGCCAGTAATTCTTTTTTTTCTCCTTCTAAAGTTGAAATGGCCAAGTTTTTCAGTTCCAAATCAGAATTTAGAACCTCAAGTTCTTTGTAAACATCTTCAAGTTGACTTTCTAAGTGAGCGATCTTTGATGACGCTTCAGCCATTTTTTTTGCACATTTCAGTACATTTTTTTTACTGTAAATTCTGGTCGCTTCTAGCTCTATAGATATTTTCTTGTTTTTTTCTTGGATAGCTGAAATTTCTGATTCTAAATCCGACTTCAATCGACCAAGATCCAAAGTGGCAGCGCGCAGTAGCTCGCACTCAAAATTTGCATCATCCAATTTTTTTTCATCTTTGAATAGCTTTGAACTTTCATCTGTAACTTGCTCTTGGTTTGCATTGATAAAATTTTTCAAAACATCAACTTGTTCTTGCAAATGTTGATTTTTAGTTCGCAAATTCGTAATTAGTGAATCTGACTGTGAAATTTCTGCTTTTAATTCCTTAATGTCGCTGGAATTAGTTGCATACAACTTTTCGTATTCAACAGCAAGTTCTTGATCTTTGTGTTCTGAAATTGAGCATTGTTTCATTATTTCAAACGCTTCTGCTGTTGACGATTTTACTTCTTCTTTTGAAATTCTCAAGTTTTGAACTTCTTCATGCAATTTTTGGTTTTCATTCTTCAAACTTAAAGCAATTGAAGTTGCATTTTCGTATTCTGATTTGAGATTTTCTAAACCAACTACCACAGATTGAAGTTTCTCGTGCTCAATTCTCAATGCTTCGAATTTTTGTTCTGCTTCCGTCAAGTATTTGGCGTAATATATGAAGTTTTCTTGACTGCTGTGCTTCAAAGTTTGAGCGTGCAAAACATTCTTTTCATTTTCTTCTTGAAGTTTCAATAGATGAGCTGCATTTTCGTCCGATTCTAATGTTTCAATTTCCGCTATGGTGGAATTCAGCTCTTTGAGTTTTTGAATATCTTCAGTTTTGTTCTTATTAATGCGTTCGGCATTTGAGTGATGAAGTAGTTGCAAATTTTTATGACCGTATGTGAAACCAAAATTATCACTCACATCCAATTCGCCACCGAAATTTTCAGACTGTTTTAAAAGTATAGATGTACTTGAAGTTGATTTATTCATATTCTTGGCAGCATTTGAGACATGATACTTTTCTTGAATTTTCAATTGGTCGTTTTCTTCTTTTAATCTAATATTACACTCTTCCAAATCTGTGACAATTGCGCGAAGTATTTGAAATTCTGCATTAGAATCGTCGAACCTTGTTTCTATTGCCAAAAGCTTAAATGCAGCTTCTTCATAATTAGCTTTCGCTGTATGGAATTTTTCTTGCAAATTTGCATTTTCTGTCAGCAAACTGAGAACTTTCTCTCCTCTGGCTTCTAATTCTGGTTTTGACTTTTCAAGATTTTTGACAATATTTTGCATATAGTTCAACTCCATGGTAGAGTTTTCCAGCTTTCTATTTGTAAAAGAGAGTTGCATGTTCAATTCACTCAACTTTTCTGTAGTTGATGCAATTTGCTGTTCATGAACAGCTTTCAAAGTTTCTAATTGTGAATGCAACTGTTCATTTTTCGACTGCAGCTCAACGATTATTGCATCTGGATTTGTCGTTAGTTTTTCGAATTCAAAAATAAACGAATTTGAATTTTGTATCAGTTGCGCTCTTGTATCAACTGATGAAGCAGCGGTTTCGCTGGTAAATTTTTCTAACTTTGTCAGTTTTTTGAGTAATTTATCGTTTTCTTTTTTTAAAACTGATAAAACTGAGTCTTGTACCTTGCATGTTTGTTTTTGAATAAGAAATTACAAATATTCATTACTGCTCACCGCTTGGTCATTTCGACTCAATTCGTTATCAGATTCTTTGTCGCTCAATGATTTTTCCAAGTTTGAAATGATAGTATCCTTTTCAGTGAGCTCCGAATCAAAATAATTAATTCTTGCTGTCAATAAAGATATTTGCTCTTGCTGGACCAACTTATTTCGTTCAAAATTTGATAAGGCATCTGAAAATTCTTTGCTCACACTTTGCAATAATAAATTTAAGTTTCCATTTTCTTCACGGAATTTTGATGCAAGTGTGTCTTTCTCATTTATAACTCCTTGCAATCGTAAAATAAAGGCAGTCTTTTCTTCCAATACAGCTTTCAGTGTTTCAATGCCTTGTTTCTCATCTAATTTGCAAGTATCTTTATCAATCATTGCATCTGAAATTTGTTTTTGAAATAATGCAATGTTTGATCTGTGCAGAAGTTTCAACTCTGATGTAAGTTGAAACTTTTCGTCTCGCATTTTCAAAAGTTCATTTTCTTTTTCAGCGAGATCGAGATTCAAGGTATCATTTGTGTAAGTTAATATATCCAGCTGCGCCTTATATTTCAAAATTTTGAGATTTAATTCGGCGACTGGACCTTCTTGTTCAGATTGATCCACCAATGCATTATCGCACAAAAGAAAAAAATCAGTATCGACCAAATCTTCTTTTTGATTGTCTTGCTGGCATGAATTTGAAGACTTTGGTATTAGGCTTTCTGTTTGCTCCTCAGTTTGCTCTTCAGTTTTCACACTTGATTTATTTGCTTCAGAACGTTCTTCAAGCTCCTCCTATTTGAAAGTATGAGAATATTTTCGAATTTTCTTGATAAATTACCATGGTCAGGTGACTATCGCAATATTCTTCGCCATCTGGTCGTAAAACTTTGATAGGCAGCTTTGGAAGTTCTTCGGTTTCGTTCTTCATACAAGAAATTTGAAGGTTATTTGTTCCTTCTTCAGACAGAACAAAAAACTCCGTCCCTGCCCGAGTTCTGAAATCATTGATTTCTGATGCCGTCATGGAACTATGCCGCAGGCGTTTTTTGCTGTGTACCAAATCTTTGCAAAACGAGCCTGATGTTTCAGGGTCCCCTCCCATTGTTCACACAAAACCAAAAAATATATAAAATATATAAAATATAAAGTCAAAGACAAGCGAATTTTTCAAAAGACCCAATTAATTGAAATCTAAAGAAAATGATCCAAGTCTCGAAGTTTTACATTACACAACATGCGAAAACAGGTATGAAATACTCTCTCCATTGTGTGTTCGGCGAATGGCCTCAGCCAAAACTCCACTCACGTCAATAACCTTGAGCTTGTTGGTAAGATTCTTGAGCTCGTCCGACAATGGATAAGAATTTGTCACTGCGATCTGTCTGAGGGAATCAGCCACCATCTCCGTACAAAAAGAAAGAAAAAGAAATTCAAGAGAAAAACATGCCTCATCCAATGCCTCGTTTTCATCAATTTCAACCAAAGCATCGTGTGATAAAATACCATGCGTTGCTACAATGATTACCTTTTTGGCGCCACACTGCTTCAAATGCTCCGCAGTATCCACAAAAGTGTGTATATCATTGATAATATCATCCT
>JADGJH010000374.1:0-14639 GCA_027596945.1 Physocladia obscura
TCCTGGGACAATCCATATTTTATAGCACAGTTATTTTTTTTTTGTAATGCAATACATTTTTTGTATTTGTGTTATTAAGTAATACCTTTGTTGGATGAAAAATAAGCATAAAAGTTCCATTACCATGAACATACTTCACATTATGGCCAGTGAAGAACAGCTGTAAAACATATAAAACTGGTTTTTTAAATATCTAATGGGTTGCACCAAAATTAATTTGACTTCCAAATTTCTTTAGCACGAAAGAAGCCTTCATCAATTTGGTCAATTGATTTTAAGTCAGAGTGACTTGAAAATAAGACCTGCGAAAATTTATACGTTCAATCCTCTTCATATTTAATGGCAAATTTATTGTTTGCCATACCGCATTCCCTGTTGCAACCACTCTTACCATGACTCCAGCACCTTTTTGTTCACTCTAAATCATCTTGCAACATATTATTTAGACTTGCAGCAGAGCTCTCAGTTGTTTTTAATTCACACCTCTCTGTACTCATTTTTTTTGACTTCGCACACTTCTCCTGCTACATTTTAGCACCACCACTCGAACATCTTTTCTTATGTATAGGCTAATCATCCAGATTTCTTGAAAATTTACTGGAGACTTTTTTGAGATGCAATATGCCCAACTTGGAAAGATTTTTTTTCAAGTTATTAGTACCAAATTTCGCTTCTGGCCCATGGTGAATATTAATGTGAACAACTAAAAAAAGTTTTTGTCACTGGACAAGTCAAGTATCATGCGCAAATTTAAAGTCAAAGCGCTGCAAGTAACGGTTACATGCCCGCACGAACAATATACGACCGCGGAACGAAATAAGCCTGTGTAATGTGCTTCTTTAAATTATATAATTATATGTATTTTCGCGTTTTTCATCCTTTCGCTTCTCTCACAATCCCTCTCGTAGGTCCACTAACCCACTCCCGCTCAACTCTAAAGAACACCCACACCCACCTCCGAAACACTTCAACAGCTTTCAGCCCTAAATCGACACCCAGCAGCGTGTTTCGAATCGCATCAATATCGCCTCCATTTGTCGCAGCGCTCCGTTTGAGCAGCGTCTGCAGAAGCGCCACGCGTACAATCCAACTCATTCGGAGCAGGGTGTTGATCAGTATCGCCGCATAGTACAAATAAGGTCGCCGAAAATGCAAGTTACGCCGCAGAAAAAATGGAAACGCAGCGTCATTTTCATGCTGCGTCGTTAAAGAATTTTCGATGCTAATTGCTGTCGTTGTTGAGAGAGAGGTGGGGGAAGAGGAAGATGACGAGGAAGAAAACGATGAAATATGACTATTTTGCAGAAGTGGGCTGCTGCCACTATTTCCCAGATTATTTAACTGAATGCTTGGCGTACGCAAAGAACTCGTTGAGGGTAAATCTTTTCCGAATCGAGTTGATGATAATAAGTTGCTGTTTACACGTTGATTCCAATTGCCAAGGTGCCAATCGATCCAAATATCCCAATATAATGAATACACCGAGTTGATTATTGAAAAAAATATCCTATTTTCATGATGTTTGTTTGTTTTTGACATGTTGTTTAAAAATAAATATTTTTATCACGTTTTTGGAAAGAAAAAATTCAGCAACACTGAAATACCAAATTCCAATTGCAAAATTGAGTAAAAATTCAACTTTTGAGTCATCAATTTTTTTGTTAGCCTCTGTAACAACAAAACTTCCAATGAATTTCGAGTGTATTGCTGTTGCTCCAACGTTTTCAGCACCATCATTTATCGTGGAAGCTGCCGACACAAACGAAAGTTCTGCGCGAACCCAATTGATCAACCATGATGCGGCAATGACAGGAAAGGCGGTGCAATATTTTAACGCGTTCATTAAATGTCGAGTCTGCGCTGCAGGATTGTTTGTAGTTTGATAGTATTCGGCTAGACATTGGCGTAACCGGAACACGAAAGGTAGGCTGAAAATAAATTAATATTTAAAATTTCGATTTTGTGATTTCATTCACAACTAACCAGACGAGTAAAATACCAATAAATTCCATGATACGGCCGCTTACGTGAGAAGTTGGAGAGCTTTGCTGAGAGCCTTTATTTTCTGATGGATTATTTTCGGAATATCGCGCATCATGGCTGCTTTGATGTGATAGTAAATCTTGCGCAACGAGGTGCAAATCGCCAAGGACTTTGCTGAAAGATGTTAAAATATCGGCTAAGATAACGTCACAAAATGGAACAGTGGAAGTAAGTCCTCCGAATGCGATCCTATATAATGAGCTTGCGAACGCGTTAATTAACATAAATATTAAAATTCTGACAGCCAAAATTTATTCGCATACCCCAAAAATGCCCGTCTTTCTTTTAGAAAAAAGATATCACCCGGAAGATAGAGAATCAAAAGGGACACAAGATAGCCAAAGAGTGGCGCGATTTCAGCACTTTCTTCGGAAGCCAACAGTCGAATAAGCAGCAGAAATAGTATGATGGAAACAATCGAAACGACGGAATAAATCACAGCAAGTTTGTATATATTCGCAGGCACGATAATCAGATGCGCGGAAGCCAAGGAAAATGGCGCCGACAGATGCAGCTGAGACTCAAACAGCGGCTGGGCCTGAAGCAGTCTATTTGGATTGATCCCCGCGAGACTCAGCAGATGCATATTCGCAGCCCATCCATAAATGCCTAGACAGACAAGCACGAGAATACTATGAGTGAAATTGCACGGTCAGGTCAATTGACGATTTAAAATTAAAGAATTGGAAGATTATTAAAAGAATAAAAAAAGAAAAGAACAAAAGATATGATTGCCGCAACTGAAAATAAACGGGTAGGGTCGCAGCGAGCGCGGTGACAAGAGCAAGAAGCATTCGAATGAGGATAAAGGCGGCGAAACCGGTAACCAATGCGCCGAGAACGTGGCGAGCTAAAGTCAGCGTAACAAACATTGAAATTGCCGGAATGTACTGTTTGACACGTAGTGTTGCTGGCTATTTGATGTCTGAGCAGCAAAAACCCCCCACACAGAACGCAAAACAGAAGTTGATTTGGTTTGATTTGTTGGAAAAGAAAAGCAGCAAACAGAAATTGGATTGCCAAGTCAGCAGACCAAAACAAAAGCGACTTATCAGAAGAAAACAATGAAGCCTGGCCTGGTGATCGATCTCCGCTCGCCCCTAATCGACCGCACGCCCGGTTCCCTCGCGCCGCAACTCACGCCAACCGAAATCAATGATCTGATCAGCAACAGCCATACTGCCGACGAAATCAAATACGCTGATGCAGACTTTGAGTTTATGGAGGAACTCGGCTCGGGCGCTGGCGGCTCAGTCGCGAAAGTCTTCTACAGGCCAACAAATACTATTATGGCGCGCAAGGTTTTTTTATTTGCTATCAGATCAAGACTTAATAATGTAACAGTACCTGTCCGTCATTGTCGACAACGAAATGGACCGCAAGAATGCAAAGCGCAACCTCAAGCGGGAACTCAAAATTCTCCACCGCTGCGATTCCGAGTTTATCGTGCGTTCGTTTGGCGCTTATAGTGCTGAAGCCGGTGTTTATCTGGTCATGGAATACATGGATCTCGGCTCCCTTGAAGCGGTGTACAAAACATGCGGGCCCATCGATCAGCATATTGGCGCAAAGATTGCTGTGCGCACTCTCAGCGGCCTTCTCTATCTGCAAAAAATGGAAATTGTTCATCGTGGTTTGTATTCAAAATCCCAAACCCTCCCCAACCCTACCCACTGATCTTATTGCAACGCAGACATCAAGCCATCAAATTTGCTTCTAAATAGGTTGGGCCAAGTCAAAATTGCTGACTTTGGCGTCTCAAAAGAACTCATTAATACCCAAGCTCGCACTTTCACTGGAACCCAGGTTCAGTATTTCAAAAAAAAATTGTGAAATATTAAGGATTGGAATTCAGGGTTACTTGGCTCCCGAGCGTATCAACAGTGGCCAAGTTTATGGTATCATCAGCGATATATGGTCGCTGGGACTCACCTTAATGGAACTTGTTACTGGAAAGTTTCCATACAGTGGCAATGCTATTGGCAGCAGTGGCAATCCATCTGAGCAAATGGGGCTTTTTGATTTGATTGAATATATCAAAGCTCAACCTGCTCCTAGTTTGCCTGATGGATTTGAAAAAGACTTTGTCGATTTGGTGACAGATTGGTAAGTTATCTTTAACACATATTCCAACATACATAACATATTAATAATAAAAATATTAAAATGAAATAAAGCGTGATTAAAGATCATGAAAAGAGACCTGGGCCAGAAAATTTGCTCGAATATCCGTGCTGTATCGCAGCAAAAGCTGATGGATGCAATTTGAAACCGTGGGTTGATTCTTTGGCAAGCAAAATGGTCGATAATTCATGAAATATTTGACTTCTTTTAATGGTTATACATATCGATAAATTTCCCCATTGTTTTCAAAAGAGTGTTTGCCTTCCGAACCTTTCAGTCAGACGTCTTTATTCAGACAAGTGAGCAAGCTTATAACACAAAATTCTGGTAGTATTGACGGAATAGACGGAATAAATCAGTCGAGCAGCATCGATGTATTAAGCATTACCAAAAAGAACTTGTTTTTGGGTTGGACCAAAAAAGGCCAATTGAGCAGAGAGCAAGCTCCGTCTGAAAATTCTCCAACCACAGCAACAGCCACCCGACGCTAGGATTTCTTCGTAAAAATACAGTCAATCGACGCGATACATTTGAAAATTAGATGCAGCCGCTGTTTTTTCCTACATGCGATTCACCGGATGTTATCGAAAGGGGAAGAAAAGAGAAGGTATCAGATTGAAGATTATGTAGGAGTGGTACTGCTGGTGGCGCAATGCCACTGACATCCTAATTTGCAGGTAGATTCATCTGAAAGTTTAGTAAATTTTATACAGAAAGTTCAATAAAAAAATAAAAATCTAGAAATTATTATTGCTTTTATTTTAATTTTTTGTAATCAGACGAACAATGAAAAAACAAGATTACCAGAAAAAAATTTCCCGAAACAATCACTGCTGATTTGTGAAGTAAAAAAACCAACTGCCCTGTACCGATTGACGAGCTATACTAATAGCAGAAAGTTCAGCCAGCTAAAGATCAATTGAGTAAAAACGCGTTTTCCATGAAGAATCTAGCTATTGACGACTATGAAAGCCACATCAGATCACAGAAATTGAAACTTTATTCTTCTTCAACCGGAAACAGTAGCGGAAGAGGTGCATCTTATGGAGTCCCAGGATATGTGATCTCCGAGGTTATTTACGTGAACCAGTCCAGAGCCGTAGAGGTGATTGTTCAACGCGGTTACGCTCTTCACAATCCATCAATCAAAGTCATTTGTAAAGGAAGTGGACAAATGGACGAAACAGCCAACAAAAGAATTGAACACGAATACGAAACTTTGAGGTTTCTTTATCAAAAATCTTCAAGCTCGATAATCAGTGACAAGGAGCTTCTACCAGCTAAAACACCATCGCATAGTTACATCCCAAAGCCTTTAGAAATTGTAAAAGATCGAGGAATCTGGACACTTGTGATTGAAGATCTAGGTGGATCAAGTTTGAGAGCTTTTCAAGACCTCGCTCTTAGTCAGCAAAATATTTCAAAAGCCTCCTCTTTAGAAAAATTAGCTTCATTCGAAAGACTTTCAAAAACACGAAAACTCCCACTAGAAATGATCTTGAACATTGCATTTCAAATTGTCGAAGCTCTTAAGATGACAATCACAGCTGGAGTCGTGCACAAAGATATTAATCCGGATAATATTGTTGTGGTCACTTTACCTGACGGTCAACTTGCCGTACAGCTGATTGATTTCAACTTATCAAGCCTAAATAGCAACGATGTTTCAAGTAATGATACCAATATTTTCCAAGGAACGGTGGCTTATATGGCTCCTGGTGGGTACAGTTTTGTCTCTTTTTTTTGTCCTTAACTTTTTTGTTATAATAGAGCAAACTGGGCGACTTCAACGCAATGCAGATTTTCGATCAGGTTTGAAAAAAAAAAAAAAAATGAATTAAATAAAATTAAATTGAAAAATTAAATTTTTTGTAGATTTTTAAAGTTTAGGTTTGACACTATGGGAAGTTCTGGTTGGCCGACCGGCTTATCATTTTAATGATGTTTTGGTTTGATATAATTTTTTGACGAGTCTTTTTTGTAAATCGTAGGCCAACAGGAATATATGCATGCCCACATTGCCATCGATATCGAAGCGCCTTCAAAAGTTGATTCAACTATTCCAGACGAAATATCTCAGATTGTGCAAAAATTGGGCCGAAAAACTCCAGAAGCTCGTTACCAATCAATTCATGGATTAAAATATGATGTGGGAGCATGCTTAAAAATAATCAGCAAATTCAAGAAATTCAACAAAATCGACTCTTCAAAACTACTCACTGATGAAGAAGTTTCTAAAGCGTTTAAGTTGGATGGAAGCTTCGTTGTTGCCTCGAAAGATTGCTCCAAAAGTCTCAATGTTCCGAAAGGAAAGTTGTACGGCCGTAAAACTGAGCAAGAACTCTTGCTTTCGTACATAAATAATGGTTTAAATACTGTTGAAAAGTCCACATTTTTCATTCTTATATCTGGAGAAAAAGGAATGGGGAACAATTCTCTTCTGACTGTCGCAAGAGCCAATATTTTGGAGACAAACAACTTTTGTGGTCAGCTAATATTCAAACAGATTCTGATTGGACCTATTTAACCAAATTATTCTTATCTTTTTAGTCACGGGGGCATATAATGAAGGATGCTTGCCATTGCAAGGCATACTTCAGGCCATCACCCAATTTATAGGAATTTTGTTATCGTCTCCAGTGGAAGTTTTGGAAAGCTATAAGTCCAAAATTTCACTAAATTTATCAAAAGAATTGGAGCGATTAGATACTGTTATTCCAGATATTCGCCTGCTTTTTCACTCAGTGAGTAAAAAAAATACAGAAGATAGAATACACCGGGCAACATATCCCAATATAGTTGATGACGTTGTGAAATTTATCAAATCAGTCGCTGAATGTGAAAAAGCTTTTGTTTTGTGCTTGAAAGATATTGATGTAAGTGCTTTTAGGTATTTTTATTTTCTATTATTTATTGTTTATTGTTTTTGCTTTATATGCTTTGCTAACATACGCGTATAGTCGGCGGATGACGACACTTTCAGTGTGCTGACATCTCTCAAAAATTTTAAGAACCGGTTTTTGGTAATTTTGACGTCTTCTGAATCAGAAACACGCCCGGCAAAAAAATTTATTGCCAATCTTCAAAATACTTTGCAAATTAGCGATAACTACTTTCATGAAATAATTCTCAAGCCGTTGAATGTTGCAGATATAAAAGAGCTTCTGGAAGATACTATATCACCTTCCTTGGCTCCGCTTCATAATTTAGCTGCATTGATAGAAAGAAAAACGTTTGGCACGCCATCGCACATCTTACAATTTTTGCTTAAAGCTGAAGCAAAAGCTCTACTTTGGTTCGACGAAGATGACAACGAATGTGGCTGGAATTGGGATATAACATCTTTAGATAAACACATTGAAGTAAGCGAAAGCGTACTTAAAGATATGACAAAGAAAATCAATTCGTTACTGCCTGAGTTAAAAGCTGTTTTAGACGCTGCCGGTATTTAGTTTTATCCCAAAAAATTAAATTTGGCATAATATGATAAAATTACAGTCTGCATTGGTCCAATTTTTGATGTTAGATTGCTGTCGTTGCTCTTGAATGAAAAGACGGCAGCGACAACGAATTTATTATGGGACTTTTTGAAGGGAGGTTTGATTAAACCCATACCTTTTGGAGAATCAAAAGGCTCATTGGCGCAATTAAAGCTTGATGGTCTTGCATCGATTCCGGATGGAGCTGTGATAGAATATAAAGTCAGTTACATTTCTTGGCAAAGAAAAATTTAACAAAATTTTAGTTTGCCTTTGATCCCGTTTATATAGAAATTTATGAATCCCTTAGCTCTGACACCAAAGAGAACTATCATCTGCAAATCGCGAGAATTTTGCTCTCAATTTCAAAAGCCAATGAAACAGAAATTTGCAAGCACTATAATAATGCAATCAACAAAGTTGCAGATCGAGAAGAAAAACTACTGATCGCATCCATCAATTTACAGGCAGCAAAAAATGCAGTTTCAAATTTTGAATTTGAAAATGGCAAGAAACTTTTATTGCAAGGAATTCACATATTGACACAGCTCGGAGAAACGGAAAATAATTCTGAATATTTTGAGTTGAATATGCAGCTAGTCAAATGCATGATTGTTGATGGAGAATTGGACGAGGCTGTATCACAATTGAAAAACATGGAAAGTAACGCAAAATCGAAAATTCATTTATACAAAGTATTTTATTTTCAAAGACATTTGGATGCTATGCGGGGAGATTTTAAAACACTTCTTGATCAAGGCATTAAAAATCTCAAAGATTTTGGTGTGGAAATTCCAAAATCCGAGTCTGAATGCACATCCATGGCACTCTCCTTGAAAGCAGCCATTGATGCTGTTGTTAGAATAGAGACTACGGATCAAATCGTTGCAAACTCACAGGTTGCAAATGAAGAAGACAACCTTATACAAGCTATTATATTGTCTACTTCGTTTGCAGCATTTGTGATTTCAGATAGAAAAATTTTTGCATGCTTGATCACCTTGGTAACGCGAAATAACATTCTTCTCAAACTAAACATGCTCCACAGGGGTGCCACAAAACTTTACAAGATGGATTTGGTAGACTCTCAAGTGCACTATGGACCGCATTTCCGGCTGTTGAATATTATTTAATTGAAAATTCGCGATTACATAATATTGAAAGCTCGCAAAGAATATGTGATGCTATCAATAAGAAGCTTCAAGAAAATCCTTCGGAATACGAAATTATATACAAAGCTTATTGCGGACATTTTATATCCATGTCGCCGACGCAACACATTGAAACAATTGAAGCGATTATTCAAAATGCTCGTCATTCTGGACAAAATTTGACGATGAATATGCTATCTCCGTTACTTATAATAAACGGTTTCACTTGTGGTAAATCCATAGAGTGGTTGAAAACAACAATTGCTTTGCAAAAGGAACTTGTGGAAAGCCCTTATACAGCGTGCGGAACAATGCTGGATCATTTTCTTCACTGGTTAGAATCATTTAGCGAAGGAGAATCACTATATGGCATCTACAATCATGATGCTTTTACTATTTTCGAAATTTATCAAGCTTTGATATACGAAAATCCAAACATCAGATCCTATCTTCAAAAACGTCAAGAAAGTAGCAGATGCCATACAATCGACAAAGTTGTGGATATGCTCTTTGTCGAAGCTTTGATATTGGCTCATGAACATGACATAGCAGCACCAAACGAAAAAACCCTCAAAAAAACAGAAATGAAGAAAGTTACTGAAAATCTGTCAAAGTTTGCAAATCGGGGATTCATAATTGCAAAAGGAAAAAATTGTTTGGCTTTGGCTGAATATGAACGTATATGTGGAACAGTAACCGCAACAGTAAAATATTACGAAGCGGCAATTGAGGAGTTCAAAACAAACAATTCATCTCTTTTTGAGGCCTTGGCGTTAGAAAAAATGGCGTTCTTTTGGAGCGATGCTGGCATGACTAAAATGTCAAAAATGTGTTTCATTGAGGCTGCAAACAAGTGGGGTTCTTATGGATCTAATGGAAAACGAAATCAAATAGTTTCAAAATTCCAAGGACTTTTTGGCATCACAGAATCAATTGAAATGGAAAAAAGTCTAAAAATTACTCGAAAAATTAAATCAGAAATGGTCGCCCTTTCGCCTATAAAAAAAGAGTCAGCAAATTCAACGGACTCTTCAAATCAAAGTCAAAGCAATTGCCGCTCATCTAGATTTGAAGACTCTCAAACAACTAGTGCCAATGCAGTATCTTTTGATATTGATGCAACAACAGCTTACAGGGTAGCGCAAAGTATTCGAGACGAAACTTCTCTTGATTCTCTTCTTCGTAAAATTATGAAGTACATTATGGTAAATACCGGAGCAACTAAAGGAGCTTTAATCTTGAATGACACTACCAATCTTATGATTGAAGCTATCGCTGAATTTAATGACAGCAAAGAAAATATTGATGTTCTTCAAAGTCATCCAATAACAAATCAAGTTCAAGGATTTCGACTACCTTTGAGTGTGATCTACTATACATTTAGAACTTCAAAATCGATTGTTTTGACTGAGCCTGTCTCCGACGCCACACACGGAAGTGACGTTTACATGAGGGAATTTAATCCAAAGAGTATTTTGTGCTGTCCAATCATCAATCAATCATCCGTAACTGGAGTGGTTTATCTTGAAAATAAGCTTCAGGGTACTGCTTTTACTCCAAAGCGTATTGAAATTATCCAATCTTTGATGCCAACAGCAGCTATATATATCAAAAATGCAAAGCTCACCAAAACAAACACCGAATTAACTGCCGCTCTGCAAGATTCTGGAAAATTTCAAAATGCCCCTAAATACAAGATTGATGCACCTGTGCAGCGTGCAATTGATGTATTAAACACACTTAAAAACCGTATGAACTCTCAAGGAGATCCAGCAGTCCGACAAATCGATTTCATCATGGCATCTTTGACTTCTTCAGATCTTTTTATGTCTTCAATAGATGAAATTAATGACGAAAATGGGCGAGGTATTGATCAAGATACGAAAAATTGGATTGAAAATTCTCTACTACAAAAAACGTCCAAATCTGTCAAAGGCCAAGAAAATGATGGTGATGAAAAGTTTACTATTGGAAATCACAAGCCGGCTTCTTTGAATCTTAATGACGAAGTTGCAGGGCATCCTATTTCTTCTTTTAGCTCAATTGGATTCGCGCAAAACATGTTTGTGCAAAATCAAGAGGAAATCAACACTTTCTTGGATACATCAAGAGATTTCGATTTCGATGTTTTTAAACTCGGAGATTTAACAAATGGACAGCCATTATATTATCTCTCTATGCATTTGTTACAATATTATGGCCTAATTGATCATTTCAACATTGATCCAGACGTTGCGCGAGCATTTTTCCAAGAAGTTGAAGCAAATTATCGTAACTTGTCTTATCATAATAGGTATGAGCACCTACAATTTACATGCAGCCGCTAATTTAAGAATATTGTAGTTATCATGCGGCCGATGTTTTGCAAACTGTGAATTTGTTGCTGCTTTCTGATCCTCAAATGGCGCAAAACTTTACCAAACTAGAAATTCTGGCTGCATGCATAGCTTCGGCAGTACATGATGTTGATCATCCTGGAGTTAACAACAACTATTTGATTCAAAGTTCTCATCCTTTGGCAATTCTCTATAATGACCTGTCAGTTTTGGAGTACCATCATGCTAGCAAAGCATTTGAAATTATGCAAAGCCCCAAAACAAATATATTTGCAAAATTTTCATGTGATCAGAAACGCGATGTTCGGAAACAAATGATAAATATGGTCATTGCCACAGGTCTGTAAAATATTTTTAATAATCGTGCTCAAATACTCCTCAAAATAGATATGTCCCAACATTTCATGTACATAAACAAACTGAAGAGTAAAATATCAGCAACGACTTTGAAATTAGAAGAATCGGCAGATAGAGCACTAGTTTTGGATATTGCAATAAAATGTGCAGATTTAAATAATCCTGCAAAATCTCTTGAACATTGCAAGTCATGGGCATTTAAAATTATGGAAGAATTTTTCCAACAGGTAAATTTCCATAAATACGTTAATTTTAAAAAATGCATTTGGAGTTTTTTCTTCATTTTTTCTAAAATAATAATTATAGGGAGACCGAGAAAGATTAAATGGACTAAATGTATCAATGTTTATGGATCGAAATGACACTAACATTTCAAAATGGTGAATGAAAATTACTTTCTGTTTGCATAATATTTTTTGACATTATTCTTTCTCAGCCAAATTGGTTTCATTGATATTCTTGTCACTCCGCTGTTCGAATCGTGGTCGCAATGTATTGAAACCGACTTTACACGGACGTGTATGAAGAATATTTCACTGAATCGGGCTTATTGGGAGTCTATTTTGGACAAACCAGACGCCATTCCAATTTTCCAAGCACCAGACCCAAACCTTCTTCGACAAGAACTTTTTGAAACAACAGGAAGCCCGGCAACACTTAAAAGGAAACTTATTTTAAAACAAAAGAATCTTAGCTCCGGAGTATCGCAATCAAAAGCGTCTAAATCACCATCTAGCGGCCCATTGGCCAAAAATTTTCAAAAACCACCACTGAGGCAGTCTAGTGAAAATTTACGAAGCTTGGATCGGAAGAAAGATAATAAAGTAATCGACCAACATTCTCCTAGCACAAGCAGACGAGCAAGCGCTAAAGCTGATGCGGTCGATTCTATGAAAACTAACAAAATAATGCGTTTGCCTGAATTGCCAAAATCACCAGCAAGTAACTTATAAAAGTTGAATATTTTTTATTTTCATTTTTTGGAGAAAATTATTTTATGTTGTCTGTTTTTCTTTTTGAATCTTCGCCATTCTTTCTTCATAAACGAGTTTGATACGAGCAGCCATGTCTTCAAACTATACGTTAAGTTTAAAATAAGAAATAGAACGGACGAAGAAAGAATTGGGAGCGCCTTACATCCTTCAAAATTGTTGCAAAGTCTACTCAACCAAATGAATATAACACATTATTCTCAACTGCGACGATTGTGGCTGTTCGAGGCATCTCGGCTAATAAAGCCACATTTCCAAAAAATGCACCATCACGGAGATCACCAACTCTTTTGCCATTGACTATAATGGTTACACAACCTTGTTGAATGAAATACATTTCATTCCCAACCTAAATTTTGATCAAAAGATTGCTGTAATTTACAAATATCAAGCTATTACCCATCCTTGATTAAATATAAGATCCCCTTCAATAAAATAAACTGGTCTCAAAGCTTTCGCAATGCGTGCCAAAAAGTGTCCATCTCTTCCGTCACCCACTTCTCTATTTAAAAATAGTACCTTTTCAATTAGATCTTGACAGTTATGTTCTGCAATTTCCTTGATAATAACCATTTTAACAGAGTGCAAAAAGATAAATAAGTAAAGAAAACCTGTTTCAAAGATTCGTTCATTTCACTTAGAATTGCATCTTCGTCAAAGTATTTGCCTTTTGTCACAAAGATATCAGTAAATGCGATTGGTAGAATAACACCAGGAAAAGAATAAATATTTGCCTTTAAATTTTAAATCGTAGTATTGGCATACTTTGGATTTAACTGGCTCACTGAGTTTTCTGTATGTCATATACTCTTGCACTTCATCAATTTTTTCTTTGAAACGACGTCCAGACGAATCTAAACCGAAACTAAATGACGATATTGTTCCAACAAGTATAGCATATAGAATGGCTCCCACAAGAGCGGCTACAATAGCAAATCCTTGCTCTAATGGATCTGAAGGTCTAAGACAGAATGAAAACGAGTTTTTGATCAATTGCATTCAATAGTTACAACAAAGTACTCACTGATAGCCTGTTAATGGAAAAGTGTTTGCAACTGCTGCAAAATACCCCCATATATTGGTGGAACAAACTTTCAGCTAGAATGAATTGAACTGCGACCCAACTATCTGCTTGAAAATTTTCGAGTTTCCCAAAGAACAACATAAAGCAGCAGTGAAGGTGTAAGAATGTTATTAAAATACCGCCAAGAAAGAAGATTTTCATAAAATTGCTTCCAACTTTGAAGGTTTTTTTGAATAATATTGATATTGTGCCATCAATAGGATTATTCACGACAATTCGCACCAAATTTCAGATATGCAAAAGCCGCAACATCAAAAGAGTTTCGCTGAATTGAACATAATTTTTAAAGATTATATCAAACGGGACTGCGCCAATGAAATCAAACAGAAAACCGCGTGTTATATAGTTAATCAAACTTTTTCGCAGATTTTGGTGCTGATGATAAGTAAGCAATTTCAATATGATTGATATTTCGAAAATAACAGTTAGAAAAATTGACACGAAATCACTTCCACTTGGAAAATTTGCGAATGATACAATTATAGGAATAGCAAATGATGATTATGTAAGCGACTTATGTTTATATTAAATAAAATAAAATAAAGAAAAGAAAAAAGAAAAAGAAAAAAAAAACCCGAACACGATAGAAAGAGCTCCCATACAATAGTGAACCTAGAAAATGCGTGAATTCCGAAATGGAAATTGCTATTTTTCGAGTCCAACAGTTTGGTTTGTTGTCTTTGCGCAGAACCGACATTCAAAAGCACAGGGTCTAAAAACAGCCATACAATAGTTTTCATATCGAAAAAGGCCTTTTCAATGTAAAGACAGAGCCTTTTGGAAGAGGAGGCGGAAGTAAATGTTTTGGATCTTCCCCGTTAGGACAATGATCTTCAGCAATGACAATAAGGGATTGACTTTTTTTTTGAAATATAGATCGTGATTTTTAATGTCCATCTGTAGCTTTTGCTGATTTATTTGTTGATGATTTATTGGTTGCCGTTGATTCACATCCTCCTCCAATTCCAAAAATTCTTGGAACTGTTGACTGCCACGAAGATTTTGTTATTTCAGGAGGCGGCGCCGCAACTGTACTGTCTTTTTCAGATTTGGTGTAGATGGCTGTTTTTTTT
>JADGJH010000375.1:0-19941 GCA_027596945.1 Physocladia obscura
AATATGCCACTGGTACATCCGAATCATGACGCTTTCTTTTTTTTTTTTTTGAACAGAATCAACTACAACACCTGAAATGTTGATTTTGAATAAACAAACCTTCCAATATTTTAACCTAAAAACACATGGCCGCGCCCCACACTTCCGAATGGAGAGTTTCACCACTGTTTTCAAAAGTGGCCGTCTCCACTGCGGCTCCCCCCCAACACTAACGCCCTGGCTAAAATTAACTGTAGGTGTTCCAGCCAGTTTTTTCCAAAGTTGCTCTTTCCTTGTCGGCATTTGATTTTTCAAATTCAAAGTATTATTCCCGAGCGGAAATGCTGTGGAGAGTATTTAGTTGCTAATTTCCTCAGTAGAATTCTGTGTCGTAGGGTGGGTTGTGGCCACACTGGACCAAATATAATGGATGGAATTTGGTGTAGATGAACGAAAGGATGAATATTGAATAGATTTATTTGAGAAAGGTCCCATCACGCAATCAAGCAAAATAGCGATATTTTCAGCTCTCAATCTCAGTATTGACTCGTCTCTTGAACTCTTCATTGTCCTCAATGTCCGCCAGCAATTCATTAATTCGCTTCACATTCAGTTTGATTTTGTCTCTCCATACCCCCGCCTCCTCTTGAGTTTGAAATAAGCCGAGAAATTTGCTGAATTGATTATGACGGTTCGAAAACCTGATTTGTGCTCTGAAGTTTCCACTCCTTTTGTCAAATGAGACACCAGCGAGCGGAGAAGTGGTAATTTTGGTCTTTTGGTCGCGATCGGCTATAGATACACGTTATTAGTTGAACTGGCAAATGATACGGTGTTTACCCATGTTGCTGGAGATGTTTCCTTTTCCTAACACACGCTTGCGGTTCTGTTTGTTTTGGTGGGAGAACGCGAAGATGCTTAGAAAAAAAGGTTCTTACATCCAATTTTCCAAATTCGCCTTCAACGCGATGTCTGAAGTTTAAGTTAGCAGCAGGGAAATAGTCGTATTAATTTTTTACCTGCCCACTCTTCCGTCGCCAGCTGTCAAACCAAGTACAATCCGATGTAAACCATTGTAGCCGCTGTCACTTCCAAGTAAAAGATACCCGCTGTCCATGCCAAAATACACTTCCTTGTCAAGAATATGACAGTTGTAACAATCTCGCTCTAAGAGATGTAAGCCCATATTAGACAGCTTCGACTTTTAAGTCCTTACCAATTATAAAAGTATAGGAAACCTTCCGCCCTTCATACTTTACAAGTACATCTAATTGTTCGTCAAAAGGATATTTGCTCGCAGTAACAGCTGCTTTCAGACCATTTCCAGCTTTGTCCCATTCGAGGAGGGTTATACAACCACGAGCCTTGCGAGGCTTTCCTTTATGACCAGGCTTGTGCTTATATAAATGCTTTCGAGCGAGTAGAATATCGAAAGATGGATATCTCAGATTAAGGCCGTAAGAAAATACCAATTCACGATAGATGATATCCACATTTGAAATTTTCAGGACATCAATTGCTGAAAACAAGAAGTAAATTACTAACCCTATTTTGTAATTCAACAAACCATGGCGAGCCTCAAGTGCTGTTGAACAGGATGTACCATATTCCATATATCCCTTAATACTCGCTCCTGAATGGAACAATTTGCCGTTCGGAGAAGTGTGAGTGAGGTGAAGCAACTTATTGGCTTCCTTGGAATGCCACAGAAGGTTTGCGACGTTGAAATTATAAGGCTACGTAAAAGTGTTAGAGAAACGGAACAACCGAAAAATTTTGTCATTACACAATCGTCCAAGTGACTTAAACAGGAATTAGAATTAGAAATAAGAGCTAATAATTTTGGAAAAACTTACAGAACTTCCAGATTTTCCTTCTTCCCTTTCCAGCTTTTCTCTAAAAGACTATGAAAATCTAAATCCTTCTTCGGCGCCGCCAGCAGCGTATGAAGCTTCATTTCTAATCGTTTTCCAATGATCACATATCCTCTTTTGCCAACGCTCATCTTTTCCGCAATTCCTAGTTTCTTCATCAGGGCCCTCGTCTCTTCGTCAATCACAACATGCGTTTTTGTGTCATCAATCCAAAGCTCGCCACTCAGCTTAATTACAACGTCTGATCCCGCGGTAAACTTTTGATAATTTCGAATAATTTCCTCGCATCCTTCCTCTATTGAAATGGTTTAAGTTAAATCAAATTAATAGGTTCGACATTACCTTCAAAGAACTGCTGGAATGGCCTATAATCTCTGGCTGCTTCCTCATCCTCATCCTTATCTACATGTACATCAGCTTCACAAAGTTCATCAGCTTCCTCTTCGATATCTTCATCCAAATCAATTGCTGCTTCCGCAAGATCTCTCGGTATTCCTGTTGATCCTCGACTACTACTTCATCGTTGTCGGCTGACGATGAATCGTCTGAATCATTGTCGGTCTGAAACGGATATGAGACTCGCAGCGACAGTCTGCTCATAATACTTACACCTCTTCGCTGCTTCTTTGATGCTGTGGATGCTCTGGGTGTGTGAGCCGATCGCTTGGGCATCTAAAGCGAAATGAGATGCGAAACAAATGGAGTGTTTTGAAAAAATCCACTCACATAAGCAAGGGACTTTGCCACAGCCCACTCATTGCTACTGACGGACTTTACTGGAGGTATATTCGTTCTATCCACAAGGAGATGTGCTACTTTTGGCTTCGAAAATAAGGCCGATTGACCGTCTATCAGTTGCGTCGAATAAAGCATTAGTGTTTATGAAAGACATATGATCAAACCAGTACCGCTTAAAGCAGATGAGTCACGATAAACGATAAAATCCTCAGCAGAATGAGCAGCCGGTTCGTTGGACATTTGGGTGTACTTAACCAGCGGAGGGGGTGGTTTCCATTCCCACGGGTCACCTTCATCTTGGAGTCCAGCAGTGACAGTTTTATCCTGAATATAAATATCAGTGACAGTCGCAACTAGGCAGGAAAGAGCACTTTACCTGTCCGTTAATTCTGGTCGAAGGCAACAAGATACTGGGGTGAGGTGCCCTCTCTTGAGAAACAATGGAAGTCAAGGGTACAGACCTGCGAGTGTCTGAGGGAATAAGGCAATGAAGATTGGATGCCCGCCGCGCTTTTATTCGAGCCAGAGAAACATCTTCAAAATCTGAATATCCAGTTGAATAGTCATTAGGCCGGTTCAAGTGTTCTTTGCGTCGGTTCAAATGGGAGTTTTCCGAATCTTGGTATAAGATGGACTTTGAAGAGGAGTACGCCATTGGTTCAGCCATTGGTTCAGCCAGCTGCTTTGAACTCGCAACGGATGCTGATATGTGGATTTTGCCTTCTGTGGTTGACTGAGCTGAATGGTTGCAGCTACTTCGACTTTCTTGGGTCTCCTGCGAGTCGTGTTGGAGAGACGCGCTCTGATTGACAGACGGCTTCAAAGCGAGCGAGAATAAACGGTTGAAAGGCGCGGTTGTTTGTGAGGTGTTTGTAGGACGAAGAGTTATTTGGTTAGAGTTTGCTTGGTTCTGGTTCAGCGGAATCCCAAGCGCAGTGTGTATATATGAAGTTGACCGGGTGCTGGACAATGAAGGAAGCAGAGCCAGCGAGATGCGGCGCTTCTTCGTTGTCGGGCCTTCCGTTCGAGTGTCCATTTTTGCGTTCACGGTTGTGACCAAACGAAGAAAAAGAACAATGGAAACTCGACGCATCAAACAGGCTTTCGTATCCTGGCTGAAAGAACAACGCGAAAAGCCAGACACAGAGCCACAACGCGTAGCTGACACGCTGCCTCTGAGGACGATGAAGTGACTCCTCGCGGCATCGACGCGCAGAACTATTGAGCCCGACGACAAGCACAAGTCAATCAAAGTGTTCTTATTACGTCACGGTCCTGAATCTATGCGAAACTATTGTGGTTTACCATCCTCACAAGTTCTTTCCTCGACAGACTTTGATGAAATGGCTACTGCCCTATCCACTATGATACAATCAAACCTTTTGAAGCTCAGTCAACTCAATCAAAAGTCAAACGAGCTCAGAATGATTATTGCGGAACACTTGATTCGATTACAAGAAATCTTTGAAAACGAAAGCAGCGGCGATTTCTACAATTTTATCTCAGAACGATTCAAAGTGTCAAAAACGTAGGTTTCATGCTTTACAGAAGATTCTATTTCTGATTTGGCTTTATGTAGTGCTTTCACCTACTACAAGCAGTTCTATAACTTTATCAACACATATCCACGATTCCTTGGAACCACCATTCCTTACTCTTCCTTTAGAACGAAAATCAAGGAGCTAGAGGGTTGGTTTTCTGATGAACAATGTGAACGGTTGTCACGAAACGATTTTCGAAGCAAGTATTTTTGGAACAAAATTTTTCGGTCACAGCCGTGATCGAAATACAATCAGATATGGTGGCTATCTTACTCCCCCATGAGTGAAACTAACAAAGTAGATATAGCCTTCTTCTCGTGATATACGTACAGCAACAACTCAACATGTTGACACTCGAAATAACATGATAATGCGAACAGCAAATCAACATTCTGATAGCAACAACAATGCCAATTTATGTACGTTGCTATTATTACCAGGCATGCTGATTACTTGTAGCTCACAATTTTATGGAGACAGGTGCGCGGTCTTTAGCTATGGAGCAGTAATTTAATTTGATAAATTGAAAATATTTTTGAACAAAAAAATAAGTTTAAAGATAAAATAAAATATATTTATAAGTATAAACATGTTTCCATCCAAAAGAGAGATTCAATTCTATCAAAATGTAACACTATTTGAACCAAGTGATTTTTGTCTCCTTCCAAATGGATCCTTTATCCCAAAAACCAAGACAAAGAGGCTAATCAACAGCATTGTATTGCCCCAAAATGATGAGGAACATCAAGCACTACAACAAGTAATTGTGAATCTCATTCAAAACAACAAAGCAACAATCAGCGGCGATTGGCTGTTAGTTCCAAGTGGCAATTTCGTCAAAAACTCACTAAGTGTCATGAGAGGAATTCAGAAAGGTGGTATGGAAATTGTGAATAACGTGGTGGTTAAGAGAAAGCGAGAACTTCAGAGTGACATTGGAAGGCCCAACAAAGAACGGCGGACTGATGGTGATTTTGGTTTAATAAGCCTATTTGTTCTCAAAGTCAATGTTGTAGCAGATATTACATTCAAGAATCATTACAGCGATGGCAATGAGCACGAAGAAGTTAAGCATTATATTTCAAGAGACATTCCTGATAATGCCGTAGAAGAACATTTGGATAGAATTTCGAAATAGAATTTCGAAAGAGCATTGCGATCGAGTTCCCTTCGACGTTGAAGTAACAAAGGTTGAGTACCAAACAACACTAATGCCTGTGCGACGAGTCCACATAATGGATCAGGGGATGTATGGTGCCATACTCAGCTATTACAACTTGAGAATAGATCCAAATCAAAATGATCAGGGTAATTGCGTTTTGAATTATTTGCTCAAATCTTATTCGAAGCATATAAAGAATCTTTCTGAGAAAAAACTGAAAGAGATATTCTTTGACAGTGAAGTTGATGATGATATGGGTGACATAAGCATTGTTGATGAAGGAGTAACTACAAATCAATTAAGAAGGTTTTGCGAAATGTACGGAATAAGCATGTATGCGCTGGATTTAGAATTTGACACTTTCTGCCGATACATTCCGGAAAAACGAAATCACCATACACCTGCCTTGCTGTATGTCTGTGCGAATGATCACATGTATCCCATAATTGATGAAGAACTGCGGAAATCTATTTTTGCTGGGAATAGAGAAACTACAGGCAAGTCAATATACTGGACCAAACAAAAAGCACAAGCAAAAAGAGCAGTTGACGATTCATTGCCCACAAAATTGAATGTTTGTTTTGATAAGTTATACACACTTGAAAATACCAACGTTGTATACACTAATATATATGATCTAACTGAACTGGCTCTTTATTTAATGGCGAAAGAGCATATTGTCTATAAAACACGAAATGTTGGTGGCAGGATTGTTAGAATCGACTACAAGAACAATGTTGTTATTGAAACCAATAGAGACTATAAGAAAGCAAAACTACTGTGTGATTGACTAACAATTCCTTTCAAGAACCAGAATCTCATTACTTTGGCACTTGAAGCATTTGAAATCTATAAAGGCTCTGACGTTATTGAAAGTACATTCAACAAAGAAGGCAGAGATATATTCTTCAAACACAGAAAGATTGCGATATCTGATACATTCTACATTCCGAAACCAGAGGCTAACTTGGCATGCTATGATATTCGAAAATGCCATTCGGCATGTTTGAGTATAAAAAATACATCTCCATGGTGCGTCTTCAACATTTTTGATGAAGTCAAGCCATATTCTGGCACACTTCGGCCTGGATTCTTTTATATCATCACTGAAAACACGTTTCCACTGAGAGGAAATGGTTGGTACAGCGTACCTATTCTAAAGTACTGTCGGGATCAAGGAATCAAGTTTGACATTTGCTATGAGATTATTCCTTCAAGAACGTTAAAGACAGATTATTTCAATAAATTTGTTGACAGAATTTATGGCAAATGCGCTAATGAGAAGACTGCCAAAGACATGGTAAATTTCTTCATTGGCTGCTTCAACAAGACATCAACTGATTCATTTAAAGATCATTTTACAATGAGCTTCAATGATGCCGTGCGAGCATATTTCTCAAATGAGAATACAGTATACACTAAAATCGACAAGGACATATTTCAAGTATCCAGGAAGATCAAGACTTCCAAGCATTTCAATACTATTCCAATCTACTGGCAAGTTATTGACAACAGCAACATGTTACTACATCAATTGGCAATGAAACTGGGGGGTAAAATTGTACGATTGAAAACTGACAGTGTTGTTGTAGAAGATGGCAATGATGTTGAATGCTTGCCTGGCATTGGAAATTATCATACTGAGCCTGTGGAAAACATCAAGTTTACAGTAACTACAAGGTTGATGAGTAAGTATAAATATGAGTTGAAGAAATATGAATGGGCAAATAGTGATGATCCACTTGATTTACGATTGATCACCGGCAGAGCAGGGTGCGGCAAATCAACTGAATTGAAGAACACTGAAAAAAAATTGGAAAAGGGCACATATGTCAAGTTGGCTAGTACGAACAAGGCAGCAAGGCTTATTAATGGGCAGACAGTCCACCACTTTTTTCACATTGACAATAATGGCAAATGCGACATGAACGAAGCGGTAAAGATTGCGAAAAAGTACAAGTTTATATTCATTGATGAAGTGAGCATGCTTAAAGGAGAAGTGTATGAGGTACTGTATTACGTCAAGATGAGAACAAATGTCAAGTATGTGTTGGTAGGAGATTATGCGCAGTTAGGCCCAGTGGAAAAGACGAGGATCAAGTACTTTGATTCATTGGCATTAAAAGGGTTGGTTGATTTCCAGATGACATTGTTGTTAGTGAATCACCGTTCCGATGATTCAATGTCGAGACTCTTTGATTTGGTTGATACACTGAAGCCATCTGATTTTGAAAACAATCACAAGTTTACGTCGGTAAACATTGTCTTTACACATGCTAAACGAAAAGAAATCAATGATATCATGATGAAACGAGACAAGTTGAAAAAGAAAAAGATGCTCAAAATATCAAGCAACCCAGATGATCCAAACTCACAAGATGTCTCCATTATGATGGGTACTCCTGTGATGGCGAATAGAAATTATAAGGCATTGAAAATTATCAACAGTGCGACGTACACTGTCAAGAAACTCGAGCCGTTGGTGCTGGAAGATACACTGACCAAGGAAAGAGTTACCATCGCAACAGAGCAGTTTCAAAAGTACTTTTGGGTCAACTACTGTAGTATGTGTCATCGCGTACAAGGCGAGTCAATAAATCTGCCATTTACGATTCATGAATGGAGTCGGATGGCAAGTGATATGCGATATACAGCCATTAGTAGAACCACAAAGAAGGAATATATCAATGTAGTTGATGATGGTATAAAGCATCCAGAAGAAGCGGATATCGATCATGACAAGGTAAAAAGAAAGTTGAAGGTGAAGCGGCAACTCAAGGATGAACTACGAAAGAAGCGAGTTGAAGCCGTCAGAGTAATCAATAATATTGTACGGAAAGGCTGCTCTGATGAGTACTGTTTGAAGCATACGTTTAAGGCGAGACAAGATTTGCTAGACCACTTGGGCATTACAGATGGTACGGTACCGAAAGGATATGAGATTGATCATATTCGAATGAGGTCAGATCATATCACAGAAGAAGACTTCAAGAATATCAATGCGTACTGGAATCTGCGATTGATTTCAAGAAAGGAGAACAATGAATTGGGTTCAAAATTTGAGGCTGTAAAAAACAATTTGCGAAAATCTATTTTATTGTTTACTATTAAAAACAACAAAATGGAACAAGTGATCAGTTATTTAGTAGAATTAAAGTCATCAGACTTGACATGCTGTATTTGCTTTGATAAGCTTAATTTGCCAATCATTCAGTGCTCCAATGGGGGCACTCACTTTGTGTATGAGTTGCTTTCGTCGAATTCGAAGTACATGTCCACAATGTAAGACGAATAGTTTATACAACAACAAGCAGATTGAGAAGAAGCTTCAACCATTTATGGAATCATGTTCAAACAAGAATTGTAAGGGCAAAGTATTAAAATGGAATTTGGATGATCATCTCCAAGAGTGCCAGTATGCGAAAGTAAAGTGTCCGTTTTGTGAAAAAATGGTATCGATATCGTCCCTTCAGTCGCATTTTCATCGAAAGTGTACAGCACATGTCATCAAACAGGATAATGAATTTTCATCCAACTCACATGTTCTTGGTTTAGAAGGAATCAACAAGGATACAGCCATGATCATTGATAAAGGAGTAATATTACTAAAGAAGGAAGAATCGAATTGGCTCATGTGTCCATTGGCAGCACACGCAACCAACATTGTAATGGTGACAACATCAAATAAATCGGCTGATGACACTATCTCTGTTCGAACAGTTCATCATAAATGCCAGACAAACTTGCGAGACTTGAAATGGAAGGATTTAGACACTGATGGCAACGTGACGGTACAAATGTTGGAGAACGGAAAGCATATAATCAATGATTTCCTGAATCTATTTCGAGATGTTCCTGTCGCACAAACTGATGAAGACTGAAACAAATAACAATCACTTCAACAGGGGGCTCTTTCTTCCCTTCTTGAATGACACAACTTTTTCATCAGCAACTTCATTCTTTAAATGTTTCCATAGTCGCTTCTGGATAGCTGGTTGATATCTTGTAATGTCGTCACAGACATTCCGATCACTCCAAAATTGCTGTTTCTGATTTTCGATACTTACTTTCGCATCAATGCCTTCTCTCTTTTTAGTATAAAACACGATCTGACTATTGATATCAACCTCAAAAAGTTCGCGATCTCTTTCATAAAATTGGTTATTCCCCATCAATTGCCTTATTTCTTTAAAAATGGGATTCAGTTCCGTTGTAGGCTTTGCTGATGCTCCATCAGAGGTGAAATCACTTTTAGATCGAAGATCGTTGATTGTTTGTTCGAGTTCATTTATTCTTTCTTTCAAGGACTGATTGACATTGAATCGAACAGGATTTTCCAACTTTAGGTGTTTTTCAGGAACTTCTATTTCAACTGCTATTTCAGAGCCAAAGTATGGAACACCCACCTTTGAAAGAGTTGAATTAATTTTCTTTTCATCCACTTTATAGACATGATTATTACGTGGATCTTTGTAAATTGTTCCCATTGGAAGAGTCTTCAAGAATTTTGATCTAACGCTAGTTGATGGGATTACGCACTTCATTTTTAAGGTAAGCCAATAAAATAATTTTATCGAAATGAACGTCGAATTGAATCAAAAAATAGGGTATAAGAGGATGAGTTTGCGTTTACTGACGTGTTTGACTCTTGTACTCCTAACTGATTTTTGTCAAAATCAAACGAAATACCCTCCACAGAATTCCGCTCAGGAATAATACTTTGAATTTGAAAAATCAAATGCCGACAAGGAAAAAGCAACTTTTGAAAAAATTGGCTGGAGCAGGCACAGTTAATTTTATCTGGGGCGTCAGTGTGGGGGGGTGAGCCGCAGTGAAGATGGCCACTTTTGAAAAACAGTGGTGTACTTTCCCGTTAGGGAAGAGTCTGGGGCGCGACATTGGGGGATCAAAACAAAACAAGGAACCACAACTGTATTTCATTTCAATACTCAGTTTTTGTAAGAGTTGGTGTTCGCTTAATTCTCCCAGTATTTGGCAAAGGAGGAGATTCATTTCTATCCACATCTTGCAATTCAAACGGCAACGTAACTGGTGATCCAAAAATTGGTTTTGCAGGCTCAGGCATTTTTTCGCCGTTGAGGGGTGGGAGTTTTTCATTGTCTTTGTCAGCTTGTTTGGCTTGCTCAAAAGTTCTGATTGCAATTTTAATCCCTTCGGCGCCAAGCGCCAGAGTTCCGGCAGGGAGCGATGTTGTTCCCATAAGTCCTTTGAGCTCGGAAATTTTTTCTTTTTCTTCTCTGTTTTTTTAATTTATTTTAATTGCTGGGAAAGAAAATGAAAAAAAAAAAATACCTTAAAACGTTAAAAACGCGAGCCATCCTTCCAACTGCAAGAATTTTGTTTTTAATAACATGCTTTCTCACCTCCTGCTCAGAAACTGAAAAAATAATTATTTAATGTACTGAACAGAAACAAAGAAAAACAAAAAAAAAAAATAATGAAATTGATACCTTCATCCATAACCATAATTTTTTCATCATCAAGCTCTTCTTTACTGCAAATATTTAGAATGGCAATCAGCATATCCGTAACTGAGCAGTTTGAATGTTGAATTTACGCTAAAAAATTAAAATAAAAAACCCAAACTTTTTTCACAAACAAATGGCAATGACCAAGTGAATACATCCATGAAATTAGGAAGCCAGAACGGATGTGTTGTACTATTAAACTGCCGTATATTCAAGACATTGTTTTCGTATTTTAAGATTGCCGCTTTGTTGTTGTATATGTCCAAGTAATTGGGTGCCGAAAAGATTGTGATAAGGGCTGGGAAACCCGTTGTTTTTGTTGTTGCATACATTTTGAATCTTTTGGAAAAAATTGTTCGAGTTAAAATTGCCTACAGGAAAAAAACCGACCCTGCATCTTGCGCTTCATGGGCTCGAATAATAGACAACAGACCGTTTTTTTCCAAAAATGTACATGCCGCATTATAACTGTAATAGTAACTACATCCTCTAGCTGAATTATGAGTGTAAAATTCATTGTTCCGCTCTTGGCCAAAATTTTCTATCGGGTCAGCCCATAAGAGATCGCACATAACACCATACGTCGGTGGCTCTCGAAAACGATCAATCTAAGTTAACAAAAAATGTCACAAAAAAAGGAGAGAGAGAAACACACACACTTTGTCGAAGTCGTCTAATGTAGTCAACTCAGGTGAAAGACCACCATGGATACAAAGAAATTGTTTGTTCATGAGTGCACCAAGTGGAAGCGCGCAAAAACTTTCCATGCAAGCATCATATAATTCCTCCGAATATTTGTGATCACCTAAATAAAAAGAAGGGTCGGAAACAAAAAAAAAAAAAATAGAAAGTAGGCGAGGCTATTCGTTACATTCGAGTTTAAAGGTAAAGTAATCCGTCAAATGCTTGCATTCGTGGTTTCCGCGCATCAAAAAGACACTGTCGGGATACCAAATTTTCAGACTCCACAAATAAAGAACACACTGCCACAAAGTAACCAGGCATTAAAAAGCAGGACACTAGGAAATGTAAGATAAAACCTCAATTGAATAGTATCCGCGATCAACATAATCGCCCAAAAATAAGTAGCGGGTGGTGGCGGGGTCACCTCCAACTTCGAAAAGTTTGACGAGATCGAAATATTGGCCATGAATATCACCGCAAACTAGGAAAAGAAACGGCGGTTGATCAAGTCAGGGGATGAATCGGGAGCAAGAGATCGGAGGCGCAGGAAGTTCACCAGTAACTGGGGCGGCAACGTCAAGCAGGGTCGGCTCGGTCTTCAAAATGCGTGTGGCTTCGCGTACAATAAGCAGAGCTTGCTCTTCAGTTACACGTCCTTCGTGCAAAAAATGATCCTTCAGGAATGCCAGATTTGGCTTTGTTGGATCGATTGGTGAGAAGAATTCGGTAGCAGTGGGCACGTTAACGGCGGGAGCGGGAACGCCTTGTGTATATAATAAACGCATTGATATAGAGTGTATCGATGGTATTGATGAACAGAACTCACCTTTAATCACACGCTCACGCGTCGAGACAGTCTCTCCGTTTTCCATCACATGTACCGTAAAGTCAATGTCCTTGCGCAATCTACCCGTCTTTTTCTTTGGTGCTTTGGCCACTACAGAAACCTGTGCCGTCTCAATGCCAATGTTGCTTTGTTCTTCTGTCATCCAATGTTGTCGTGAACCAATTTCTTGTTTCTGATTTGTGATTTTTGATTAAAATGACTTTCTTGCCATTGGCAGGTCCCATTTTTGACATCAAACTTAATAAAAAGATATGTGCAATGAAACAGCAATCTTCAGCATATTTCGTTTCTTTTTTTAAACTACAACAAACCAAGGTCGATAAATTGATATACACTGTTTGTCTGTGAGAAGATTTGTAAAATTTTGGAAAAAAAAAAAAGCGACACAAGGTGTTTTACGAATCCCAAAGGTAAACTTACAATGCAGCGCAGTCATTTTTATCTGTTTTGAAGGAATAGAAATGAATAAGTGTTTTTCTTTTGCTCCGAATTACTCCAAATTATTACAAGCAATGACATTGAATTAGTCAAATACACTGAGAATATTATTTTGGATATACCCCAAATTTCAAGGAGAAAATTATGGCTTCTATGCACATGTCAAATAAATATATAAATAAACCAAAAAAATTGACAAAAATCCGGTAGCAATGAAAATTTGCAAAATGAGACATGGCGCAGATTGTTCTTTACCTTTTGGAAGTTGTAGAGGGTCCCATTTTTCTACGAGCAAAAAAAATTGTCGAATTCTTCATACATTGATTGTTATAAATTTAATAATGCTGTGAACCTGTTTTTCCACAGTAAATATTTATATGAACATTTTTGGTCGAAGAAACAAAAATCAGCAGTGCAAATTTACATACAACGCAGATTCAATAGAATATTCTGGCCTCAAATACCCTTTTTGATCAGGTTCCTTTGTTGATTTTGTCTGAACTATGAAAAAAAATATTGAAAAAACAAAATCAATCAGTTCTCTTTTGGTTTTCTTGCAAATGAAGA
Source organism: Physocladia obscura (assembly GCA_027596945.1). Classification (NCBI taxonomy): domain Eukaryota; kingdom Fungi; phylum Chytridiomycota; class Chytridiomycetes; order Chytridiales; family Chytriomycetaceae; genus Physocladia; species Physocladia obscura. The sequence goes on from JADGJH010000375.1 coordinate 13,320, forward strand.
AGTGGAATATCATCATCATCACTGCCATTACTTTTGTTCATTTCTTGATTTTCTTGATTGTATCGCGACGAATATGTGGGGTATAGATTATCTCGTACTAGATATCCTTCACTTCCCCGCCGCACAACTCGTCGCCGCTGGCTTTCATACTGGTCTCTTGTTGATTCAAGATTTTGGTTTTTCTTTGGTTCGCGATAATGTCGATTTCCAAAAGAGGGTCCAAATTCAGTGTCATTTTGTTCAACTTCTTCTTCCTCATCCTTATCGTCAACATCGTCTTCATCGCTACTACTTTCGACTATAACTGCACTACTCGAAATGTACGAATCCCGTGACCCAACACCCAAACGGCCAGCTTTGTAATCGTAATATTGAACAGGAGGCCACTCAATGTCAGCGATTGTTTTGCCTTGAGAATCGAGCAATGACGGATTGATCGGAAACGAGAGACCCGAACCTTCCACGCCTTTCAATGGAAACAACCACAAGTAAAAACGCGGACCGAACACAGTTTTCACATTTGCAATCCAAGAGCCAAGATCATAGGGGTAAATTTTGCAATCAGACTGGATTATTCCCTTTCGCAATAGTTTTTCGATTTTCTCGTTTTCGAGGCTTTCGATTGTCGTCGTATTACGCATAAGGTAGTAAAGTTGCCAAAGAGATAGGATTCCGACCGTCAGAAGCAAAATGATGAGAATTAAGCAGTTGACTATCATGAAAACAAAGGCGAGATTTGACGGCGGCGGGGTGTAGAAACGGTTAAAGTTGGTGTACGAGTGGAGGTGGCGCGACTGTGAAATAAGAAGATGACGTAGGTAAAGACAGAAGAGAAACAGGCAGTATGTAGAGCTGAAGGAAACGGAAAGCAAAAAGCGAACAAAGTACGCATGATTATGGAAGCCCACGCAGTTGTTGAGCCAAGGGCCTAATGTGTGTTGATGCAACAGAAGAGATTACTAATGTGTACACGATGGAAAAATGAAGGATAAGCGACGAATGCAACGAAGGAAACGGCAGGATTAAAAACACCAACAATGATGGTCCATTTTTAAAACGCAGACGCCACATTCTTTGCAGTGGTGAGCGCGTGGTGGCTTGATGCAGCGGCACTTTCGGCATACGCGAACGGTGGCGCAGTGGAATCCCACTGGCACCGCACCGGGCTTTGTTCTGGCTGCGTATAAATAGTTGAACCACATGCTCAACACACCAACGTTGAATGGCATCAACAGCCACAACCGACTATGCGCCAACGTCCAACCGAGCGTATTCAGCGCACTCTTTCGTCCCGCATCGCCAACTCCCCCCACAGGCCCAAACGTGACCCACGGCCACAGCACAAACACCTGCGCAGTCACCGGTACAAACACCATCACTGCCATCGCTAGCAGCGCCACGAGTCGATCCCCTGACCTTTTCGTCATTAAAATTCTTTGAGTTTCAAAATCAATGCTTCTTTTCCTTCCAAGTTTTGTCAAAAACAAAGCATGAACTTTATTCTTACTGCGCTTCATTTTTTTCTTTTGCAATGGCTCTCTCAACTACTTTTTTGCAGTCGTACACTTCCTTGATTGGTTGATACAAATTGTAATTGATGGCATTGATAAACAATCGCAAGAGAAACTGTCCACCCGAAGAGCCAAAAGTCGTCGAATAAAACTGCTCAGCAAGCGTACGACTGTTGTTTGATTGAAACGTGGCACTGGGAACTCTGATTGCCGAATAAAGTCGAAGAACGGTATCCAGATCTTTTTCGTCTGGATATTTTTGTAGCAATTCAAAGAATACCCCAACATCTTCAATACCGGCACCAAGTCCGAGTCCTGCATTTGGAACCATTCCGTGAGCGGAATCTCCGAGTAACACGACGTGTCCTTTGTGGTAAGCCGTCAAGTCTGGTAAGTCATAGATGCTGGCTGGCGAAATTCGAAAAGACTTGCGCATCATTTCTGCAATATTCTTGGGAACACCCCAGCTTTCAATCAAATCGCCCAATCGTGCAGAATGCTTTGGAAGATCTGAGTAAGGCCGATATCCTTCTTCTTCTTCTGGATCAGGATCGCCAAACACCATGACTTGAATTGCTGCAAGTTTTTCCGAAACTTTAAACGTGGACACTAAATGCTTCTTCATGCGGTCAACGAAAAATGAGCATGTCTGATCGAGGGCGATGTTGTTCACTTGAAGATCGACAACTCCAATGTAGCCAATGACACCTGTGAATTTGGGTTTGGTTTCTTCGCCGAAAATCTGGCGGCGCGTAACAGAGTGAATTCCGTCTGCACCAACCACTAGATCTCCATAAACTCCTGATCCATCAACAAATCTGATATTCACGCCGCGGTCGGTCGTTTCTTCAACACGAATAGCTTTTTTACCAACAATTGTTTTGACTCCAGCTTTGTGGGCAGCAGTAACAAAAATACTGTGCAGCTGCATACAAGAATAAAATTGTGAATTTAGAGCCAATGTGTGTGTGTGTGTGTGTGTGTGTGAATTTAAAATAACCAAAAACCTTTGATCTCATAATTTGGCGTGGAGCTTGCAGGTCCTTCTCTGGCTCAATTCGAGCAACCTCCTCCATGGTTTTGTGGACTATCGGTGCACTGCCGTCAATTTTTTGAAAATGTGTCAGAATGTTTGGCGAACTGTTTGCCATAACTTCATGGAGTAATCCAAGGTCTCGAATCACACGAAGCGCATTCGAGCGAAGCATAACGGAACCTGAATAAGCAGTTGAGTCGGCACATTAGATTAATTGCTTTCGGATTTTTGTGTATGTGTGTGTATGTGTACGCATGTGGGGTAAGAAAGGTTGTTTCGCCAAACCTCCGCTGTCTCCGAAATCAACTGCAACTATTCCACCAGTTGCCTTTGCTGCTGCCTCAGCTAGATTAACTTGGTCGTAAAGGGTGCATTCATGACCGGCTTTTCTAAGCGCTATTGCCGTTGCGGCACCAACCAAACCACTTCCAATAATCACCACTTTCATGCTCACAAATTGAGTTGATAATAATAATTTTTTTTTTTTTTTTTTTGCTTTTATTTCTTGAAACGTGAAGTTTGGTAGATAGCGGCTGGTCAAAGAGTTTCAACCCGGTACACCACAACACAAACAGCTGTCAATGTATTTAACGACTACTTCCATATTATTATTTTTCATATAGTAAGATTTTCGACAAATTCCATGTGCATCAATAGGTCGTACGTAACAAGTGAGACTGAATAAAGGCCTCGGAAAAGAAGAAAAGAAAGAATAAAAAGGGAAATCCGAAATTTTATTCTATTTTATTTTTACATGTCTTTGGACATTATTTGCAATTTTTTATTATTATCTTTTCCCAAAATTATGCGGTACTGTTAACACATGACGCACTGTTCCTTAGTAAGAGCTTCAGGTGAATAATGGGTATATATATATTTTTTCCTTAGTCATCAAATTTTTTGAAAATTGTTCATGAGGCGGCTTATAGCGATAATGTAAATAAAAGGAAAGATTAAGGAGAGAGTGCTGTTACGATAGTCATAATGTTCCTATAAAAGTTTTTGCGAATACCAGGAACAACATCAAATGCACCAATAAGTGCGGCATGGTCCGTGTGGTTCCACGCACCAACATAATTGTATATTCCTTTTGGGGGGCTGTTTACTGGAGCAGAAGCAGCCAAATCAGCCACTGAACTACTTTGCATGTCCATACTGAACGAGTTGTAGCCCGACAAAGGACCGCGAGAAGACGCAATCGAAACCATTGCGTCGCTCATGCGCCAGTCTTCGGGGCTGTAAGCGGAAAGTGCAGCCAGGCTGCCGTTACTGTAAGAGCCTACGATATCAGCAATCGGAATGAATGGAGGAAATGTTGATAGTTGCGCAACAGCAATGCCGTCGCGCCAGTTTGTCGTTAAGCCAGCAGCAGAAAAATATGTCACGTCAGGATCATTTTGTACAAACGAAAGCAGTGGCGAAGAAACCGAAGAAACCATCAAATCAAAAAGAGCGTTAGATTTCGAATCGACCCAAGGATCCGAGAAAACTCGATCGATAAAAGTTAAAAAACTCTCGTCAGGGTTCTGCTCAAGCCCCCAATGCTGCAGCTGCAAATCGTACACATGGACCAACGACAAATCACCCGCAATAAGCGCCGCGATAAAATCCTTGTAGACTTTGAGGAAATCGCCATTCGCGGACAGATAGTCAGAAAACACGCTACCTTGGTGTGCCCCCGAAATCGCAAAGACGGCGTTGACGTGCGAACTTGTCCTGTTTGTCCAAAACAGCGGCGAGCATTCGACTTGTGCCGCAACGCACGCGTCGATTTCTTCCTGGAAGCCGAATCGCAGCAAGTGGACGAGCATGCGCATTGTCGGGCCGCCTTGCGAATGGCCAACGAGGTTTATTTTGGAACGCGAGTTTTCGGGTTCATTTTCGTCGCCCTCCGTCGGATTTTCTGCGAAACTTTTTGAGACAACGGTATCGCGTGATGTAATTGCGGCCAAGAAATCTGGCACAAGCGCGGGACGGACGGAGTAGTCTGAGCCGTAACGGTTGTGTCCGAATCGAGTGCTGCGCGCGAGACCGTAATCTGTAAGCGAACCGGTGATTTGAGCAAACGCTTCGCATGCGCGTTCCCAATTTGATGACAGTGGGCCCATTGCTGGTGCAGACACCTTTTATTAAATAAATATTCTGCAATGTTATTGTGACTGGAATATTAAAAATAAAAAAAAAAGAACATGCCTTGTATCCAACACTGCGAAGGTCATCCAAAATATTTTGTCTGGCGCCTCCAAAATAGTGCAGTTCACCCAGTAGCGGCGCAGCTTCGCCCCACCCGATAACTCCATGCAAAAAGACGGCTGGATAGTTGTTCCCTTCCGTTGCCCACTGAGCTGAAAGCGCGTTTCGTCCATCATTGGCGATCAGCACCTCAGATTTTATATTTATCCCTGAATCTACTCCAGTGCCCGTACTTGCCCATTCCCAATTCAGCCAACTCTCCATTTTCTGTGTCTTTTTAATCACAGAGTTCAAATTAATTGCTCCACACTAATTTTAACTGGGCACAACAAAAAGAGAAGAAAATAGAAATATAACAGTTTAAAAAAGTATAGGCAAAAAAATAATAATCAACGTGCGAAAATTTCCCCGCTGTTAAAAACTCTTCCAATGAGCAGACAATAGTATGGTTGTGCTGTCAGTGACCTTAGCGTGCAAATGGAGATTCATGAAATAAATAATGGTGGGCAGCAGCTTTCACAAGGGGGTGTGGAACAAACAGGGGACGCCTTGATGGTGGAAATCTGACTATTTTGTTTGTGAATTGAATTCAGTCCCGCGTGGTCAGTGTGTTTTGTATGATCATGATTGGAGACAGAATAAGTAATATATAGGTTTATTTAGTTTTCTTCAAAAGTCAACGGTCAAGCGGCAAAAGGACGGGCGTTCGAGGCATAGGTAGTTTGGCATTGCTTGAGCATGTCGAGGTAGAACTGGCAGGCAGAAATGTCGTTGGAGGACTTTTCGAGGCAGGCGGTGAACGCGCGCGAGTCGGCCTCGCAGGGGTTGGCGTTGAAGGCGAAGGCGGAGGCGGAGGCGGGGTTTGCGGCGGCGGCAGGGGCAGGGGCAGCCGCAGCCGCCGCCGGCTCGCTGGGCTCCTTGCTCGCGCCGAAAAACATTGACGAGAGGCCGGCGCCGACCGGGGGGCCGACGGCGGACCCGATGCCGACGCCAACGGCCGTGGACGCAATGTTGGCGAACATGCCGCCGCCGCCGCCGCCGCCGCCGCCGCCAGACACGGGCGGCGCGGGCGGCGCTACCGACGACGCGGCGCCGGCGGCCGGCACAGACGAGGTGGTCGACGCCGCGCGCGTGCTTGTGCCTGTGCCTGTGCCTGTGCCTGTGCTTGTGTTTGTGTTTGTGCGTGCTGCGGGCGGAGGGCCCGCGCGGCGCGTGGATGTGGACGTGGACATGCTTCGACTCTGGCGCGCCATTTTGTCTGCTCTTTCTTTTTTCCTTTTGTTTCCCCAACATTTGTCATTGACTTTGCCGTTTGCGTTTGCCACGTGTTCAACGACCGCTGTCCATGCCCCAATGCATCGTCATTCCTGGTGCGCCGCTGTTCTAAAACCCGACCATGTATTAGCTCATCATTAACTTGCAAAGTCGGCCAGTGCGGAAACCAGATTGCCTCGCGTTTCTGGAATCTCGCGATCCAGGAACTATCCCTCAACAACAGCAACAGCAACAGCAACGGCAACGGCAACGGCAACGGCAACGGCAACAACTTGTATCATGATGCCCTGTCCACATTCTTTGCTCAATCAAAGTCATCGACTAATCGCTCTGTGCTCAATGCCCGATCCGTTCTCATTGATATGGAACCTGGCGTTATTGCCAATGTCCTCCAAAATTCTAACGTCCGGAGTCTCTTTGTCTCTTCTCAAATTATTTCATCTGATGCTGGTTCTGGCAATAATTGGGCCACAGGCTACGCTGTTCATGGTTCTCTATTTTGCGATCCTATCGAAGATGCCATTGCCCAGCAGGTAAACAATTTATGCAAAAAAATTAATTTTGGCGACAAACCCAAGCGAAGCGCGCAATAAAAAGACGGGAAAAA